>JABXWE010006252.1:0-20683 GCA_014611495.1 Limonius californicus | reverse complement strand
TTTGCACGTATGCCGGGCAGGAGGCTAACCTAACCCGTCGAACAGAGAAGAGAAGTGCCACTACAAGGTTTACGATTGTCAACGATGTTTGTATGACAACCGGGACCGACGGTTTTACGTACCCTCCGAAGCACGACCGGTTGCATATGCGCCACTATATTGGTCCACCCCTCCAACTACTGACCAGCGCGGTTGTGCTGGACTACGAATACCGTTTGACTGGCGTCCGCAGCGATCCGCTATGCACCCGATAATTTTAGACATAATCTGGATTATTAACAGAAGAAACACAGTATCGTTTCAATATGATCGAAGCATTACGTAGTCAAAATAAATCATATAGGGTAATAACACAGCACCATCTTTCCTTTAAATACAAATACTGGGGACATATTTCAAATGGAATGTGAATCTAGATCCACGACGCCTTTAACGAATGTAGATACAGTATCTAGGTGCATTTTGATAGTATCCAACGCTGTTCACGGATAAATAAAATATAATCGTTAAACAAATCTATTAATAACCGCGGGCGGCATAACGATGATGCCACCGAAGACCGGTAATTTTCGAACAAACGGAAGCAATAATCAGGAATATCCCGAAATAAACACATACTGTCTGCCATAAAGGGTTGTGTAGGAAAATGGAGCATTGTTTGAAAGCTCAATTATGTTTTACAAGTTATAATTTCGTGAGCAACAAAGCCTTGTATCGAAGTAGCCGGTTTATTACGCATGGTAGGTATATTCAGTTGATGGTTGCTAAGATACCTGCATTGGTGTTTAAAATTAGCAAGTTTTCCTATAACGTTTATTTATGTTGTATTCTTTGAAGTCTCTTTGTTTAGATGGTATATGTAAACCAATTAACACGAGCTTTAATCAGTTAATCTTTTTCTGTAACCTTTTAGCTACTTTTTCAAAGTGTGTGTAGTCTTTTGCATAACAAGCTTTCTCAATCACAAAATATTATCCAGTAGTTACGGAGAAAAGGTCGCGGTAGTTTATTAAATAAATAAAGTAAGCCGGAGCGAATTTACATTTAACCTTTCCCTGCGAATTCCTTTTCAATTTACGGTTTCTCGTTTAACGAGTTGAGAATGCAGCGCTATAACATAATATTTCGTTGCGTTCTGGAAATGTCGACCTTACGTTTTAATATGACTTTAATGCTTGAATAAATACAATCCAGGGGGCGAAAGAAGAGTTTCGTAGCATCCTTTATTAGAAACTTTGAAATTGTGTATCTTAGGGAAGATGTGGAGGTGCCCTTAAATGATTGTAGGAACTCAGTTGACTGTGAAGTTGTTTGGATTGAATAAACAGTGTTTTTGTATTTACCGTTTAATATTTTATATACTCTCGTATTTGTCAATAACACTATTTTGTTAATCGTTTTAGTTGAAATACTAGCTACTTGTCTAAAACATTAAGTTTATGTTTATTGCCGAACATTCCAAGAATTAGACTGTAGGTTCTCAAACAGGTGCAAAGTTCACGTGTTCGGGATTAGTCGTTACAAATATCGAAAATGTGTTAAATCATTGGGGAATGAATGAGTTACATCTATGTTGTTGCTATCTGTAAGGTGTAGTTGTTATAGGAAGTTTTCATGCTGTAGTTAAGTTATTAATGGTGATTGCTGCGTTATTGTGATTGGGAGTCTGTGAGTTCACCAATGGTCCTTGGGGCCGCATATCCGTCAAGGCTCCATTTTAGGCTGATTAATGGCTGCGAGTTGGTGATCCGGCGTGGTCATTCGTTCTCACCTTGACTTGATTGACCGAGCGTTGTAGACAGTGATCTTTGCATTGCAGTTTGCAGTGGAGGCCTGCGGATAGCATGTTTCGCACTCTTTTCCTTGTCCGAAGGAGGGATGGAGATGACCCCTTGAGATTTCGGATTTTTTTATCTATCTAAAGAAACTATTTATTTTTTGTATGTTCCTATTCTTGTAAAACAAAATATATAATATTAAACTGGATCCGCCACTGTTCTTCGTGTGCATTTATGGGACTTATGGAGATGTTCGATGTACACAATGAGATGGGTACACCCATTGATCGGTGGTAACATTCGGTTACTCGGTACTAGTTGCAGATTAGGTGCATCAGACTATATCTACTAAAGACGTCCTTGTCAAAGCCACTAAAGCCCGAACGAGATTTGCCAGAGACGATCCTGTCCCGATGCCAAAGGTGAACTACTAGATCATACGTGGTACTCCACAGAGGGACACCCAATCCTATGTATGTATAAAATGTGGAAGGTGCAATGCTAATGTAGTAATGTATTGTTGCCTGTTTGTTCTATGCTTTGCTGGCGTGTACTGAAATGAGGCTAAACTCTTGGTGTGTTTACTTTAGAAGAGTTGCATGTGCATGTTTGTAGTTGTAATGTCCCCAGCTCCCAATAATTTGGTCTTGATGAGTATACATAACCGATTCTGAGACCCGTCCTCGACCAGGCACTATGTGTGAGTGTGGAGTTATTTATTGTTGTTAGTTTGTAAAAATTCCTACACCCCGTCCAACTAAAAACGATCTTTTCAACAGGATTTAAAAAAAGTAAGCCAAATTTACAAAAAAAAAATGAACTATTTGAATAGTTTTGGAATAGAGGACCAAAGTCAAGTCAAGTTTGAAATCAAGACACAGTGAGCTGTTTCTCAACTACAAATATAGCCCACCTCGGTGGTCTAGTGATTAGCATACTGGCCTACAGATCCAAGGGACGCAGGTTCGAATCCAGTCGAGGTAGGTGATATTTTTCTGGCGAGGAAATAACTGATAGTGTGCTTTCGGTCGGATAAGAAGTAAAGCTCGCGCAATTATAATACAATACAAATACAACTACAAATGTTTATAATATTGCTGTTTGAATAGTGATTAAGTCAGCGGTGTACAAATTGCTGTAATTTACAGGAAAACGAAAACATTTTCTTAAGTGGAACGGTTAATTATTTATAGCTTTTTTTGTAATAAATAAAAAAAACTAATTTTTCTTATCGTAAATACAACCAAAGTAATGTATTAAACTGGCACGAAAAAAAGACACTTGATTTCATAATTGATTTCCAATGTCGAAGGTAAACCAAACTCTCTAATATTTCGTGGTTATCCCGGTTGTGTCTGTTACACTTTTATTCATGGATGAAATCAAATTTGCAAACGAACATATTTCCAATTTGTGTTACAAGATATCCCCACAGATTTTCTAATGTTTCTTTTGTTTAATCCAAGTTTGAAATGCATTTGCCTTATAAACTGGTGCATTATCACATAATTACATTCTGAAGTAACACAACAATAATAACAATAATAAATGAATCTACCCTATTGTTTTCTTGGAAATATTGCCTCAAATATGGACACAAAAGCGAACATTCAATTTTTTTTCCTTGATCAGAAAAATATATTAATTTTCGGTTGTTTGAAAACTGAAAATATTTTGCAGATATCGTTTTCTTCAATTATTCTTCTTTGTTAAGATTTGGCTTCTGTGCTGCTGCAGTATAAAGCCGAATCATCATATCAAATTCTTTCTTTGGCACGGGAACGGATGTAGGAAAACTTTTTTTTATCTTTGACTTTGATAGACGCGGTAACAGGATGTTATTTTATAAAATCCATTCAGGCATTGTCTTTTTCTACCGTTGTCTTCTTGGGCGTTTGTAAGCAACATCTTTGTTTACATTAAGATTTAGTTTATATTTAGCTTCTAAATAAAAAATTGTACATTTTTTATATTAAGATAATCGACATTCTTCTTCTGTTTGTACCATCAACGATCTTTTTTCATTAGTACATGATTTTGAGTTTCAAAAAATACTTAATAAATACGACATTGATAGAATATTAACCCGATCAAAAATATAGTTCGTTTCCACGCTTATACTGTACGTTTTTGTTCATTTCTGTAGAAGTCAGTAGAGCAGGTATCAGATTGACTGTGTACCTACATACAAGGAATTTTTCTTCTTGGTATACATTGCGTATGTACACTTTTAAAAAGAACGCATCAATTACGCCTATTATTAGGCAACCAACTATACAGACAACTAACAAACAGAAGCAAACGTCACTGTACTTGTGAATTATTTTAGTTTGAAGGTTATGTTCGATGCGGTGTTTATATTAAATAGGTAAATCAAAATGAGTGGAACAACAACGATGATTATTATTGTAAAACATTAAATATCAATAACAGAAAACAGTTACAAGTATTCGAAATGGCCACCTTGTATTTTTAAACAATAACCTAAACGGTGTTGAAATGAACGCACAGCATTCGTAAGATAGTCAAGATTCAGGTTATTCGGTACGTATGCGATCTTTTAATTCATCAATACTTTGTATTGGAATATTTGTATAAATTTTAGATTTCCCCAAGCAAAGAAGTCATTGGGCAAAAAATCTGTAGAACGCGGGTGCCACGGTACGGGATCCAATCTACCTATCCAACGTCCTGGAAACCTGTCGTTTAGAAAGTTTCTTATAGCATTCGTGGAATGCGGAAGGGCTCCATCCATCTGAAACCACGGGTCATCGATGTTTAAGTTTTCTATGGTCGGAACGATGTCGTTCCTTAATAGCTCTAAAAGTTTGGCTGTATTGAGATTACCATCAATAAAATATGGACCGATAAGCTTATTTTCAACTATTCTTAGCCATACGTTGACTTTCCCAGTGTATTGACTGTGAGTTAAGTTTTGTAAATGGCGGTTAGTGCGGAACCAATATCTAAGGAATAAGATTATCAGGATAGTGGATAGTGGATAGATAAGGAATTATAATACACACCGAAAATTTTGTGAATTGACTCCTCCATTTATTGTGAAAGTTGCTTCATCACTAAAAACTATCTTATTTAAAATGTATTCATGTTCATTTAGCAAATTAAAGAATGTTTCACAAAAGATTCTTCTTTTTCTTTGTCTTCATCGAATAGTTGTTGGTGATTAGAAAATTTGTACGATTTATATTTAAATTCTTTCAGTGTTATAAATACCGAGGTTTTAGAAACATTAAAATGTGAACCTATTTCTTGTAGTGATACTATGGCGGTTTCTTCAACGTAGCAAAAAATATTTAATTTCATTTCTTCGGCTAAAACGTGATTACTTTTAGTTCTTATTTTATGGGGATTTATTACGCATCCCTCTGATTTAAATTTTCTAACAATTGTTTGTAAGGTTCGAATACAAGGAATAGGTCTTTCTGGATATTTTAGTGAAAATAGTCTCTCACAGTTCTTAAGCCGTTACCATTCTGATACCACATTAGAATTTCCACTTTTTCGTCTTTACTGTACATGGCTGTATAAAAAACGCAATAAGACACTAAATAAAGACTAATTTTGTTTTGTGGTTGTTTTGGCCACAACGTGCTTTTGTTGTCTGTATAGTTGGTTGCCTACACAATAGGCGTAATTGACGCGTTCTTTTTAAAAGTATACATAGGCAATGTATACTAAAAAGAAAAATTCCCTGTATGCGTAAGTAGATCGCCCTTAGGAAACTCCGCATCTAGTGTGAAGTTTTTGTCTCCAAAGCCACCTGCAATTGCTGCAATTATTTATCATCACCAATTACGCCCATTTCACCTATTTCCTATAACCCTTTTCTACGAAATACTAAATAAAAATGTTATTACACGGACAGATAAGATAACATAAAACATTCTTAATTAAGAGTGTCCAATTACCGCAGTACTTGTACTGATTGAAGTGCTTGCATATGTTTCGTGTATATTGGTTTATTAATTAAAATACGCAAACAAAGTAAATTGTACAATTTGGGTTTCGGCAAGGTGGACTTTCCGTTGGTGATGCAACAGTTACGTTCCGTCAAGTGGGACTCGTAGTATTTTATTACAAAATTTTTAGGTGTGGGTTTGTTTATTTCCTGCAGTAGATGTTAAGACTTCGCTTCAAAATTAGGGTTGTCACGAGTTTTGGAAATTCAGGCTATAAAGCTCATTAACTGAAAAAATGGCCATTCCGGAATTGTAGAGTACATCATATTCAGAACGAATCAACTATAAAGTTCTTATATACCTATTTACCGAAAACAAATCTAAAGATCTTTATTGAATCTGTAACGTATTTAGTAAATAAATGCGTGGTAGTCATAGTGCAATATTATTTTTTTAACTAATAATGCAGTTCATTTTTGGAAGCTTCTAGGAATTTTTGAATATTTCGAATTTGATTCTACCACTGTATAAACCGTTATTTTCATTGACATAAACCTTAAGTTAGTTAATAATATTTATCTTAGCTACATTTCCAAGGTGTACGAAAATTTGAGAACACATATTTGTAGAAAATGATCCGAAGAAATGCAACAATAAAGCAGATATTCTTTTGTTTCAAACCAACCTGTATAGAAATCATTAAGGGGATCTTAAAACCACAAGCCTATCAGAAATTAAAAGTAACTGTTTACACCGAGAAACCATTATATTCGTGACCCTGTCCCCGCCATGGAACATACGGCCGCCTACCTGAACACGGGAAATGAACTGCAGCCAATATGAAAGACAATACGTATAATATACGATAAAGTAAATTGGTAACAGAGTCTTGGCATTGTTTTAATTGTAAGAAAATTAGATAAATTATGAGATCGGGGTTACGTACATTCTTAAAGGATGGTAGTTTGTAATAACTCGCCATATTTAAATTTTGAATATGTTGTTTATTAAAACCGCAAGTGGAATGTTTGCTTATTTAGTAAGCTACGGTGACAATAGAAAACCGTAATTTTGGCCTATTTTGAGTCGCTTTAGTAGCCTCTTAACTGCTCCACTCCACAGTAACTAGCATATTAGCAGTGCGTCCTAGTGCGAATTTCTTGCTGAATTTTTATTGAATCAATGGAAATAAATTGAATGCTGGTATTACTCTGATGACATCATGTGCTGCTCTGCATTACGCTATAAATCTTCCTTAACACATCTCTACGTTTTAGTGACTCTGGACTGAAATTATAAAATTATACAATTCTTTGACACTAGATGAATTTTCTCGTTTTCTTACGGAATGTCCTCGAGAGATCTTCTTAAAGTATGCGCCATTCAAAAGAGCTTTCGACATCAAAGCGTATCCGAATAATTAGATTTGTCTTCCCCTGCAGTTGGATTAAATAAGTTTCTTTGCGTATTTTGGATTCCACGTTCTTCGCTTCCCTGCGATGTTGTGATACAAAAATAGGGATTTGGCTCCTTTGTATTGGCGTGTAAGTAATACATCATGAAGGGTAGGTAGTACATGGAAAACGGAGCTCATCATTTTCATCCTCCGGAAATAGGTCAATGCGGGTGAGGTTAAACGCGGGTCAAGGCCGACACATTTCAGTTCATTTTCCTAAATAAACTCCGCGGTGTATAATTCATTAATTGCCTTAAATTATTAAACAGCCAGCGGAATTAATCAAACACTGAAAAACGCTTCATTACGAAACGATGCTGCTCGAAATTGATTTTACTAATTTCTGCTAGACATGAAAATGTCAAAGCGATATAATTAGTGATAAGTAATCATAATACAGGACATTTATATGAAGATTAAATGCTTACTTAAGCAATATTCATGAATTTTGTTATACCTACTTTGTCTTTAAACAAAAAGTTTATGATCCTACTTTAAAAATGCACAATGGCAATGAACATACAAAGCTAATTAAGTTGCTGTAGATTTATGTTTGTCCATTTTGCTAAAATATTTAAGGGAAAATTTGATTATCTGTATGCCGTTTGGAAATGTTCTAGTTTAATAAACTTATTGTTAATTCTTTGTTAACGACAAGATTATGTACCTGTTTGATCATCATTAAAGCAATTTTTAATGCAATTTCTAATGACACAGCCACATGTGGTATAAACGTCTTGCTCATTCCTTTGTTTTTTAATTTAATTATTACGTGCATGAGATAAACTATATTTTTCAATTCAATTCCACGCCACATGTTGCTATGTTTATGAAAACGACGGTATGATATTTCTTTGAAAAAAAAAGTACTATTGACAGCGCTCAAATATTATTTCAATATATTTTGTTTTGCAACTTTGTATACGGGTGTCGCATGTGGATTGGATAATACTTCACCAAGGTATTCTGCTATGTTCGTTTGATTTTGCCGCTTCATACGATTTAAAGTTTTATTTTATCCGCTCTTAAGTCCATTACCATTTTATTATTTTCAAAGATTAATTTATGGGAGCCCATTTTAGAAACTTAATCGAACGCTTAACATGTATGTTTAGTCTGTCCAGTGCCGACCGAAAACAGTTCTTAGAATTCTTCGTTTCCCGGAAGTTCCACGTGGGAGATTTTGTTCTAGAATTCTTGCGACATATTTCGCAATATGATGAAATATTCCAGCTGTTGGGGGTTTTCGAGTTTCGTTCTTTAGTCAGTCGATTTAACACCTTCACTCGACCCGGTTGCCCGTTACCATCTCGGCGCCGATGACAAAATAAGGCAAGGCAAAAGTGAGCGCTAACTTTCTTACCTTAGGCAAAATAATCTTCCACTTGTGTCGGATTAAAAATATTAGCAGAGTGTCAGCTTTCCGTAAAGACAATTCAGTGAAATTGTTCTCCCGACTTGTGTCGGATTAAAGCTTTCAATCCCGTGAACGACCGTCTTCTGAGCCGTTACAAGTGACCAACCCGTACAGCGGCGGAGATTTTGGCTCCTGAAGTTCCCGTGTTTCTTTTTTTTTTGTCAAAGACAGTCCTGGCCCATAACGTTGTCTCCATCGTGATCTGGTCTTCAGGGGCGTACCTGCGAATTTTGCCTGCTTCCCGAAAAACTTAGGAACACTCAACTTGTGCTTAAATCTCTACTCCCTACCGAACAAAACTAAGGTAGGACAAATTGTTAATTATGTTGTGAAAACTTGTTTCGGGTTTCATTTTATTGGATTAAAGTGCTGAACCTTTTTTTATGCAACATAAAGCGACCTTCAGTCACCAGTTGCCATTTTTTTTGTTAACTGTAAAGTGTGATTATAAAGTGTAATTTTTGTAAACTCGGACGTCACTGACTGCGCAGATGGTTAGTAAAGTAAATACCGCAAGCCAAGGGCGACGAGCCTCTTGTTCGAACGTTCCAACTACTCTTGCGTTAAACTATAATTATTACCAATTTGAATGTATTTTTTTGTATTATGTGTCACCAATCTCAAACAATAGAGCTATATTTGTCTTAAAATTCACCATATCGTTTATTTCTGTGTATTTTTATTGTATTGTGCATGAGCTTTGTAAACTTTATATACAGGAGGGGGCACAATAAAGGTGAGTCCGATTCCCGTAAGCTGCTGGCTTCTCGGCCTTCCACGACCACCTGCAATCAGCTGGGATTTGGAAGGTGGCGCCCGCTAATTTCCAACATACCCTGTACATAACTACGTACAATTTTCCTCCCGTAAGCGTTTTTCGCGTTACTCCTCTGAGTTTAGCCTAATGTCTTTTTTCATCTTTCCTGTTGCGGGTCGACGAAAAAGCTCGTTTGGCTCGTAACAATTGTTGGGTCAAAAACAAGCAAAGAAGCCTTAATAAACATGCATAGTTTTGAAGATAAACACTATTTTTTTACCACAAGGTATGTACCGAGTAGATTACATGAACTGAGCCTTAAGAAGGCTTACTGTATTTTTGTTAATATTTCCTTGTTAATAGACGTATCTTAATTAGGCGTTTTCCTATTTGTTGATGACCCCGATTGGGCTGTACATCAAGAAGAAAGGAACCTTAATTTTTCGGTGAATGTTTTATTTACCCACAAAATTACTTCTACGCGAAACGGGATTTGTAATCACTGCAATACGCACATATCGAACTTTTTACTAGGACCCATTTTTCTTCCGAACTTTCGGTTGTTACGACACGAATTGGAAGCCATATTTGATGAAATGCCGTTATAAATTCTTCTAAATGCTTATTTTATGCTTGATGGAACACCCGCACATTATTCCGTGGAAGTAAGAAACAACTTAAGCGAAACATTCGGAAATAACTGAATTGGGCATGGTGGTTCTGTGCCATGGCCGCCTTGTTCGCCAGATCTAAAGTTGCTGGATTTTTGCATATGGGGTTATATAAAACTATTAGTTTATTCTGCACCTATTCAAGATCTAAATTATTCTACATAATGTATGAAATAAAATGAACAATGCTTTTAATCAAGTTCTGGGGATTTTTGTACGAATGCGAAGCTTTTTTAGGAGAATTCGTGCATGCCCTGAAGCAAATGCTAGCCACATTGAACATCTTTTGTAATAGTATATTTTAGTTAGTCATTTATGTAAGGATTACTTGTGAACTTTTTTTTAATCCGTGTTTATCATCGAAACTATGCATTTGCGAATATATGTTTGTTATGATTTTTTGTTTATCTTGTTCCAAAAATACCCAGATGAAGTACTATGCAGTCAAGGTGGGATGCCCTGTATATTTAATGCACTTCTTGGTTGGTTGGTTTTTGATTGGGAGAGATCTAGGACGTGGTTTCCCAAGGATCTATTTGCATATCTTTATTCTTACGTAACAACAATGTCGTTATATTTTTTATTTATAACAAATTTGTTACATAACTTTTGCGTTTATTGTTTTGAAAAAAGCATAACAAGAATATAGCGAAAATGTGCAAGTACATGCCTATATTTGAGAACTGTAATCAATAGCTTTAACTCCAAGAAATGTCAGATACCGTGTATAATAAGCGAGACTCGGTGTGACGGCAACATTTTCAATTGCAACTTCGTGATTGTTAAAGTCATATGGGATGAGGAAAAATCTGCGCTATTTGCTGATCACCTAGCACAAACATTTACTCCTACAATCGGTAACAACTATGCTTTCACCAACACAATCCTAAACTACACCGAATCACATCTCCCAATTCCTGACGGTATTCAACCCACCTCCCCCAATGAACTTAAAACAATTATTAACACCTTACCCATAAGAAAGTCCCCGGGATGTGACCTTATCACTAATGAAATCCTGAAACGTCTTACAAAGAAGGTACTTGCATTCCTGACGACACTGTTTAATGCCTGCCTCAGAAATGGATACTTTCCAATAGCATGGAAACATGCCATAGTTGTTGTCTTCCCCAAGCCAGGCAAGGATAATAAAAACCCAAACAACTATCGACCAATCAGCCTTCTAAACACTCTCTCAAAAATACTTGAGCGAATAATCTACTCCAGGCTAAATGATCAACTACAAGAAGCAGATATTCTCCCACCATTTCAGTTTGGGTTTAAAAGCGGACATTCCACCTGCCACCAGCTTCAATGGATAGTAGAAATAATCGAGACGGGATATGAAAATAAACAGTATACTACAGCTGCCTTTTTGGACATCGCGAAAGCCTTCGACAAAGTTTGGGTGAAGGTCTTAAATACAAATTGCTCCAACTGCCAATACCAAACTATCTCAAAGCGATAATCCACTCTTTTTTGGACGACAGGACCTTTACTGTGCGAATCAACTCAACTGTCTCTGATAACAAACCTATCAAAGCCGGAGTAACGCAGGGGAGCGTTTTGGGACCGATGTTATTTAACATATTTGTTAGAGATATTCCGCTTACACATGAAAACCTTGCCATGTATGCTGACGACACTGTGATCATAGCACAAAACTGGAACCCTAAATGAATCAATATCTCAACTGCAATCAGCTGTCAACGAAGTAAGCAACTGGCTAACCAAATGGAATATAGCACTTAACCCAACGAAATGCGAAACAAAAATATTCACACTTAAGAGGATTAAGGATACTGATAGCATTGTAATAAATGGAACGCGCATTCAATGGAATCCCAATAGTGAAACAGTCAAATACTTAGGTGTGTGCTTAGACACGCGTTTATCGTGGAAATCTCACATTAATAAAAAGCTCAACTTGTGTTACGCTAGATTAACGAAATTATATCCAATAATTAACCGAAAATCGTCGCTTAAAACTGACTGCTCATTACTCCTCTACAAATCGTTAATTCGACCGTTAGCAACATATGCCTGTGCTATTTGGAGCAACGCCTCTAAATCCAACATCAACAAAATACAAACACTCCAAAATAAAATTCTAAGAATATCAGTGGATGCCCCTTGGTATATACGAAATGCACAACTACATCACGAGCTGAAAATCCCAACTATTGAAGAATACCTGAAGAAGACCACCAAAAAATTCCTACAAAATATTAACAACTGTGAAGGTGCTGCTCATTACAGGTTAGGGCACAAAAATATACACAGAAGATTGCAACGCAAACTTCCACAAGACTTATACGACAACAGTGAATATGAAGATATTTAATCCGATAACACCCAAGAATATGTAATTCATCCTTGAGGACTACCTGATGCGTTAATTTCTGTATCTCATGATATGTTCTGTAAGACATGTAAACTTGATACAAATGCTATGAATAACAATGTACTTTGTTGAACTGGCAATAAATAAAATAAATAAAAAAAAATTAATATATACTTCTGTATGCTTCAACATGTAGGCCTTCCTACAGGACTTGCTGTTGCTTCCACTGTCCACAAATTGGTTCAATACTAAATACAACAAACAGATAATTTTAGAGGGTTTTTATACTGAGACTATTTTACATTTTTTATAGTATTTTTCAGTTCAACCACAACTAAAGTTTGCTTCACAAAAGTTTCTTGGAGTTTAATATAACTATTTAACTTAATTTCTACTAACTAGTTTTAAATATTTTATCATTAGTTTATCTACTTACTGTGACCTTGGAATTCTTTAGAAAATTTGAAATAGACATCGTTGCCTAAATCCCTTAAAATAATGAGGCGATTAGAAATTACTTAATGCCTATTTAAAACTCATTTGCACAAGAACTAATTTAACTTTACTGCTCAAAACAATTAATTGATACTTAAAACATTAATAATTAAAAATACGCCGTATAAATAACACCTGCAAATATTTTTTTTATTATAAAAAAAAAATTTTCAACTGCAACATTTTTAAACTTGAAATCAAACGCTTTGTTGTTTTCATTTGTTTCTGCAATTATGCCACATCATTAATTATTAATTATAGGGGCCAATTTTGAAAGTTAGATTGTATTTCCATAATAACAAACTGTAATTTTCTTTTGTTTCAAGCAAGATTGGCAATATCAGTAGAGCCGCTCGTAGAAAATATTTTTTTTTACTATGTTCCCATTGAGATGCCAGGATAAAACTTTGCACAATTACGAAGGCTTATGGTATATATACACACGATTTTTTTTATAAATTTAATTACACCGATTTTTGACAAATTGCAAAAACGTTTCTGATCAAGTACGTATGCTCTGTATGATGAGAATAAAAAACAACTTTGGTGTCATATACCAAATTTCATATGCTTTAAAATAATGTTTACATGATCTCTTAAATCATTATTACATGACGTATACATTTATTTAAACCAACAAATGTACCATAAATAAATGGTCGAAATTTCATAGGGTATAACTTCAAAGTCATTAATATTTAAAGTCTCTTATTTGCATTTTTACATATCTCTTTTTACTGTACAACTTATCCGTAAGTTTCATTAAAATAAATGATGTAAACGTTGACTTGATATGGAATGACCCAACAAGAAAGCTTACAAATTGTGTTAATATGTGGCAGTTTAATTGAACGGGAACAGGAATATAAAAGGAACTTTAACGAATAAAGCAGTACAGCTGATAGCACACCCTTGGTATTAATAGCTAGAAATAAATGAAAGATGCACCAAGAAAATTAGACGAAGACAGAAAAAATTTTTGGCTACATATTAATGAAGATAAAACTAAATATATAACATTTAAGTAAAATAAACAATCAGAAGAATTGCAAGTAGAAAAATATTGTTTAGAGAAAGTAGATACATTAATATATTTGGAGAACAGACTAACAAAACATGGTAAGAAACAACAGAAAATAAATAAAGATTACAAAGCGAAATAAGACACTATGCTGGATTGCTCGTTAGTGTGTCAAAGTCTAATATTGGCAATATTAAAATGATTTGGAAGTTTGATGTGCCAAAATGCACACATTACAAAAATATTTGTAAATATACAGGGTGACTCCCTACGGCGGAGCGCCTTCAAGGTAATATTTTTTAAATAGAACACCATGTATATTCTTACATTTTTGAATTCCGCGTAAAAGTGTCTTCCAACCAATTCCTGGTTTTTAATTTTGCGTGAGGCTGTGCCAAGTTTATCTAAAAAATGTGTACATTTTGGTTGGCATAAGGTTTAACAAATTAATTCGGTGCTTGAGTATTACAATTAATTAAGAATATACAGGGAATTTTTCTTTTTAGTATACATTGCCTATGTATACTTTTAAAAGAAACGCGTCAATTTCGCCTATTGTGTAGGCAACCAACTATACCGACAACTAAAAAGCAGGAGCAAACGTCACCAGTTGTGAATTATTGGAGTATGAAGGTTATGTTGATACAGTGTTTATATTAAATAAGTATTTCACCCTGTATATAGGACGCAAATGATGATACTTATTTGTTAAATACAAAAATCGACAGAATTATTGTTCGTGTAAGGTCCGTGAACATTCTATTTTTTTTTCGTACAACAAAAATGCATGAGCTCTAAGATAGTGTAGTGGTTATCATAGCTGCCTTCCAAGCAGTTGATCCGAGTTCGACTCCCGGCCACCACAGATTTTTTTTTTAATGATAATTTTTGTAAACCTATTTGCTTTCATTTCTACGGTTAAAACGTGATTACTTTTAGTTCTTATTTTATGGGAATTTATTACGTATCCCTCTGACTTACATTTTCTAAAAATTGTTTGTATGGTTGGAATACAAGGAATAGGTCTTTCTGAATATTTTAGTGACAATAAGTCTCTCCCAGTTCTTGATCTGTTATCATTCTGATACCACATTAGAATTTGCACTTTTTCGTCTTTACTGTACATGGTTGTATAAAAAACGCAAGAAGACACTAAAGAAAGACTAATTCTATTTTTTAACTTAAACTTAACTCCTTGTATTCCAACCATACAAACAATTGTTAGAAAATGTAAGTCAGAGGGATGCGTAATAAATTCCCATAAAATAAGAATTAAAAGTAATCACGTTTTAACCGAAGAAATGAAATTAAATATGTTATACAAAAATTATAATTAAAAAAAAATCTGTGATGGCCGGGAGCCGAACTCGGATCAACTGGTTGGAAGGCAGCTATAATAACCACTACACTATCTTAGCGCTCATGCATTTTTGTTGTACGAAAAAAATAGAATGTTCACGGACCTTACATGAACAATAATCCTGTCGATTTTTGTATTTAACAAATAAGTATCATTATTTGCGTCCTATATACAGGGTGAAATACTTATTTAATATTAAACACTGTATCAACATAACCTTCATACTCAAATAATTCACAACTGGTGACGTTTGCTCCTGCTTTTTATTTGTCGGTATAGTTGGTTGCCTACACAATAGGCGAAATTGGCGCGTTTCTTTTAAAAGTATACATAGGCAATGTACACTAAAAAGAAAAATTCCCTGTATATTTCACGGTTATGTAGCCAAGTGATGTATTAAAACGTCATAACCACTAAATATTAGCTTTATTATACATGGTGTTATCTACACCAGCACAATTTAATTTATTTCAAAGAGTGTTTTCTCGTATTCTTCAAATAAAACACTTGATATATTATTGTATCTCCACAATTTTTATGAATATTGCCTTGTACCTAATATCGATATTTTCAGAGATATTTTTATGTTGACACTACAAACTGCAAGTATTGAACTTTTTGTTTTTACCTAATCTAGTAGCGATTTTGTCATAAAGTGAAAACATTTATAATTAATAACATAGATAGAAAAACGATTTTATTTCAATTCAAGTATTTATTTATAATAAATGTTCAATGTGATCTCAATTCTGTTTAACACACATGTTTACTGCTGGCAACGACTAAACAAAAATTGTACCAAAAGTAAAGTCCGTTCTCTGCCCATTGAGAAAATCGACCTTATGTACAAAATGAGCTTAACAGATTACAAGGTATTACAGATTAGTATTTGCAGGTAATTTTTAGTATGGGGATTTTTCCAGAGACGGACTCGGATAGTTGTATATTTTAGTTTAGAATTGTGGTCTCGAGGTCATTAAAGGATTATTACTTATGTAATGTCAAGTTAAACTTCTTAAATATTAAATTTATCGCGAGCTATCATTCCCGCCAGCTAATTAAAATTGCTAACAAATCCACCAGAAAAGATGAAATCATTAACTTTCTTCAAATAAATTAATTCCTGAAAAATTTACCAAAGCACAGCTCTTAAACAATGTGACAGAACTCAAAGCAGAAAAAACTTATTTTATAGATACAGTTGCCAGAAATGCCGGTCATGAAATATTACGTCTTCCGCCATACTATTGCGTTTTAAATCCAATAGAGCATGTATGGCACTCACTAAAAGCAAAAATTAGGAATGCCAATACATCTCCTAAATTAAGTGGTGCAGTAGTGGACTTAATAAAAAAAAATGCGTAGATGCAGGAACTACGGAGACATGGTACAACTCAGTGAACCAAGTGAAAAAAGTGGAAGCGGAATTTCTACCACAGTGGACAGTAAGTTAATAATTAACGTGGGAGCTGATTCTATTTTGGGATATAATTTTTTATACTGTCAGTAAAATAAATTTTAGGGGTACCTTCAAATTTTACCTGAATGCTATTCTTGCAACTGATTTTATGTACTTATCCAAATTCTAACCGTCTATTGTTGACGAAATGTTTACAGCGCTTAAACCCAGCTTACAACTAATCCTACCCTCTTGCAAAATTCTCGGTCGTTAGTGAACGCACTATATCTATGTTTATGTGTTGCCTCATATTAGTTAAATAGGTTCCATGTACATAATAATATAAATCTTGAAGGTTTCATATTATTTTATTTTTACGAATAATGTTGGTCAGAGCCTTACTCTAACTTTACATGACTAAACTAGACTGTCATCCCTAAACGTGGACTCTTCTTATATTACCTAAAATGTGATCGTTATGCACAACTTCTGAACTTGGAACATTAGATAACAGTTATTGTTTTGGACTTGAGCATTAGATAAAATTAGCATGAGCAATGTTTGGACGTTGAAACTTTGAAGAAGACATGGAAAGATTTTATAAATACAGATAACAGTTTGAAATGTGCACAACACAATATTTTAGTTCAATAGATACTAAGATATATATGTATATGACAAAATAATGAATATAACAGCATGTAATTTACCTATATCAATAAAAGTTTTAATAATTAGGATTTACTGGCGTATATAACATATTCTCTGAAGTAGTTGCAGGGATCTGTTTATTGTTATTGTTGAGTTGAGGCAATTATTTTGCCACAAACTCAATACATACACATACATATTGTGCATCATTCAGGTGTTTATTAAAAAAATGAAGCTTAATCATAAAATCGCCCGCAATACCTCCAAACATTGTCATTGTGCATCAACTTAAATTCTTGGATTTTCTATTGCATAATGGGTGAAGGTGGACTCATCAGTAAACAATACTTTTTGGAAGAAGTTAGGAATTGCTCCTTCCATTTCCAATCCCCACTCACTTTGTCAAAATCATGACTACTCGATTAGACAGAAACAAAAAGTTTAATCATTCAGTGGTTTGTAATGAAAAAGTAAAAATATCTCTGGAAATATCGATTTTTGGTAAAGGACAATATCCATTGGAGAATTCAAAAATGTAATATTCAGGGTGTTCCATTTGAAACAATTGCGAAACTGCTCTTTAAAATAAATTAAATTTGCGCTGGTATAGAAAACATCATGTGTAATAAAATTAATATTTGGTGGTTTTGTCGTTTTAATACATCATTTGACTACATACTTGCGAAATATATATTCATAGTTAATCGTAATACATAATATGAAGCGTGCACTTTAATAGAAAACGGGTAAGAAGAAACAAGAAGATATGACAGAAGAAGAAACAAGAAGAATACTAAGAAGCATCTTAGGAACAAAATAATCAAAGGATAACATAGACAGAAGAAGAATGAATCAAGAGTTACAAAAAGAAATACAAAATACAGATACTACAGGATACATACAAAAAAAAAAGAAAACTGTCCGAGTTTCGAGGAGTAAGGATGTGTTCGACTGTGCTCCAATGAAGTGCAACACTAGGGAAAAGCGAGTGTTAGCGGGTCATTGCCCGGCCTACTACGGAGATGCAGACCCAGTGAAAGCTACAAACCAGGTGTTAGGTGTCGAAGTTTATATCACCGATCTCCGACGCCACTGATGTAATGTCAGACAAACATGAACAAATTAAAATAGAAACTGCAAATTAAATTACCTCATGTTATGCTTGGCAACAAAAGACAAATGCAAGAATTGAATTACAACAAACTGTTTTCCTATTAAAGCAGCAACTAGCAGAAATGTAAGCAGCAATATATAAGGGAAATGAACAGAAATTGGTCTCAAGAATTGGAACAAAAACCCCAACAACAAGAAAAATATTATTACACTGATGAAGAAGAACTCATCAGAGAAAGGAAAAGAAAAAGAACAAAAACAGAAAAATGATTACATCGCCAGAAACGTCACCGCAACAACAGCAAGAAGCCAAACAACTGCAAAAAGAAAACCCAGTAAAAATACCGAAACTGTGATGCATTACAGCGCGAACTAAATTCAGAAAACTTTACATTTCAGCAGTTATGATTAATAACGAGCAAGTAAAAAAGCTACCAAAACAATGCAGGAGGAAGAGGAAGTCAAAAAATAGAACACTGTGTAGATGGGGCCAAAAGCATTCCCAGCGCTACCAAATACTAATGAAAAGGAAGAAATTTCACAGAAAACAGAAGTTTCGACAAACCAGCTACTGCAAAGTGTAATGTCCTAACTTTAACACGAAACAAAAGCACGAGCAGCAAGAAAAAATACACCTTCAAAGAAACAATAATTATCTTGGGGGCTGCACTAGCAAAAATAATATCAACTAAATTCAAAATTTCTGGAATAAAGTGCCGAGGATATTCTAGATGCGTCCAAGCAACAGGGATCATTGGATAAAAACCGTGACAGAAGAAATTAAAAATCACACCCAGAAGCACAAGATCAGGTTTCAATGACCACCTACAAATCTAATGAGAAGGTTCAAGAAGACAAAACCATTTGAGGTAGTGTAGAGAGACGTGAAAATGTCCGTCAAATAAGCAGAGCAAACGTGAAGTGCTAACACACGAAAAAGGTGCTGCAAAATAGAACTGAGAGCACACCAGTGGGTGAATTCTTAGCATAAATTAATTTAAGTTAGATCAAAATTTATTGCTGGTTAGTCTTTTAACCTAGTTGTAATGTAACTTTACAATTAAAAGAGCGAGAAGGAAGAAATAAGAAAGACATGAAAGAAGAATACAAACAAGCATCTGAGGAACAATATGATCAGAAGAACATAGACAGAAGAAGAATGAATCAAGAGTTGCAAGAAGAAATACAAAATACAGAAATTACCGGATACATAAAAACTCCAAGGTTGCAGTAGTATGGTCACATAAGATCTGAGGAAACAAAAACAGAAAATGACAGAATGGACACCAGGCAGACCAAGAGGTACGCCAAGAAAAAGGTGGCAACTGTTAATACTTACGTAAAATGGGTGGGAAAAGTGTAAGGATAGAAAGGTGTGGAGAAAGACCGTAGAAAATACAAAAACACACGAATGCCCATGAAGGAAAAAAAAAAGGACAATCATGCAGTGCAATCCAAAGCTAAATAATGATTAAAGAAAATCCAGATGGATGCGGTCATAATCCGACGGGATTGTAAGACCAAAAAGTGAAAGTAAATTAAACGAACAAACCATTTGTTTCATTAATTTAACTGCAAGTCTGTACAACTCAAAATGTCTTATATTTTCATTATTTGCATGAGTGTTTAAATATAACACCATAATTAGACAACAGTATCAATGTAAATGATGATGCATTCATTTTGTGGTTTTCCTTATTGAAACCCAAATGGTAAATGAAGTTCTTATTGCTAAATCTAAATTTTTAAACGTTTAAATATCAATTTTTTGTTTACTGTTACCTTTCCAGTCTGCTGGGCGACTATTAAAACCCCGCAGTCTCCAAAACTCGTCATTGTTTGGGTTGTTTTGATTTGATTTTATTGCATTTTCCTCGTCGTACTCCTCTGTAATACAAAACGAAACTTCATTCTAAAGAACATTATTAAAATAATTTGTCTTGTGTGGAATATTTTACATAACAAAGCTGCTTTTTCTTTGTACACACCTACACTCAGTATAGGTTTTGTGAATCTGCTATTCATATTAGTAGCAGTAAATATGATGCTGCATCTACGGTTATAATATTCTGACATTACAACCTGTATAGTACCTACCATAAACTTAATTTAAAAATAATAATTGACATATAGCCGACATACCTGAATCATCCCCTTCAGAATCATAGTCCTCTTCTGATTCTTCTTCTTCATATTCATCTGTATTTAGTAAGGAAGTATCAAAGGTTATGTTACACCATATTTCACAATATTACATACCTGAGGAATATTCATTCTCATCATCTTCATAATCTATAAAAT
>JABXWE010006249.1:0-26243 GCA_014611495.1 Limonius californicus | reverse complement strand
TCGTTCACGCACAAATTACAGATCAACTACGAGCTACTGCCTTCATCTTCATTTGGCACTCCACATATTGCGTGAATCACGTTTTTACATTTTAGACATGTATGTGCCCCGGAGGCTTCTTTATTACAAATGTGACATATGAAAGTATTTGGTTCCTTAATTATTATATGACTCTCATCTGTATTAGGAAGTATGTTAGAGTTGATTGAAATGATGGCTTGGTCTAGAATGATGATTTCATTGCCATCTACGGGTACATCTTCTTGTTCATCTGTGTTTGTCGTGCGCGCTTCTGAATTTTGTATATCTTCTCTTTTGTTAATCTCCTCAAAAAATTTCTCCACATCCTCGTCAGTTTCCAATTTAGAGATTATGTTTTTAGATAAATAGGTGGAAGAGAGACCAAGTCTTGGATCATCTCCAAACAAGGCTTTAAACGGTGTTCTCGCAATTGTTGAATGGCAAGACGAATTTTTCTGAAATTGGGCAAAGTAGCAGCCTATCGACCAATTGGTAGAATTGTTATCTACCATCCAGGCCCGAATCATATTTTTCACGTCTTGATTTGAGCGTTCTATACTCCCTTGGCTTTGTGGATAGCTGGGTCTCCCATTAACAATTTTACACGCTGGCCATAGACTTACTATTTCTTTCACCACCGATGCTGTAAACTCACGCCCATTATCGCTTTGGAGGATACTGGGACAGCCGACTTCCAAAAATATCTTAAGTACCTCGATTGCCAGTTCTTTAGCCTATTTGCTTCTTAATGGTCGCAAAAAACAACATTTGGTCAAATGATCTTGATATTGCAGCAGCAATTTCTACTCCTTATCTGGAGAAGACTGAAAGTCCACAAGATCTACCTGTCCCCTCCTACTAAAGTCGTCTGAAATCAATGGCTTTACGACTATCCCACATCGGTGGTGAATAAGTCTATGGCCAGCGTGTAAAATTGTTAATGGGAGACCCAGACATCCACAAAGCCAAGGGAGTATAGAACGCTCAAATCAAGACGTGAAAAATATGATCCGGGCCTGGATGGTAGATAACAATTCTACCAATTGGTCGATAGGCTGCTACTTTGCCCAATTTCAGAAAAATTCGTCTTACCATTCAACAATTGCGAGAACACCGTTTAAAGCCTTGTTTGGAGATGATCCAAGACTTGGTCTCTCTTCCACCTATTTATCTAAAAACATAATCTCTAAATTGGAAACTGAAGAGGATGTGGAGAAATTTTTTGAGGAGATTTACAAAAGAGAAGATATACAAAATTCAGAAGCACACATGACAAACACGGATGAACAAGAAGATGTACCCGTAGATGGCAATCAAATCATCATTCTAGAACGAGCCATCATTTCAAACAACTCTGATATCCTTCCTAATACACATGAAACTCCTGTAATAATTGAGGAATTAAATATACAAAATTCGGTTCTCACAATTATTCGGTGACATATATAAACATTGGTCGGTAAGGTAAGAATATTTTTACTGGTACAACACAGTCGCCACGCCAACTGTTCGAAGGTACCTATTCAATTATGATGGACTTATATCGATTTCGCTACTTCATCTCATTTAGTTTCAAAATAGTTTGTGATCAAATATAAAGCACAATTCAAGGATTTTATGCAGCGGTGCCCATCTTTTCTTACATACAATTACATTTTCTTGTTTTTTCCTTTTCTATAAAAAACAGTATTTTACTTTTCTTTATGGTTTATTTATTACAAGTACGATGTGGAAAAGGAAACTACATACCTACTTATTAAAAAAAGAATTTGGTGCAAAACAGATTTTGCTAATCTGTGATCCTTGAACATTATATTTTATTCGCCGTAGTAATTCGTAGCGTTTTAAATTAGACGGCGAGAAAAGTGGATATTCAGCATTTTAAATTGAAAACTGCGAAAATGCAAAAATTCTATATTGTTATCGTGATCACTGCCACTTTCCGATCCGAGAATATTGAGTTTGTCTGCAGGATTGTTCCGACATTTTCAATATTCTCTTTTGCATATGAGTATAATATTTGGCAAATTCCTTTTTTCGATATCACACTTCAGAGAAGGTAATTTCGCTGATATTTTGCGTGGAAAGATAAAAGGCCGTTCCAGGCATCCTTTGTTTTTTGATTACTCAGCAATTACGCTCTAACCAAATATACAACAAAGCGAAATAAGCGTCGCACAAAACCTATAGACTTTTGGGAGGCATCAATACACGGTAATTACTTCTTTGAGAACCTTAAACAAAAGTGCTTTGTTCCCAAATGAACGTTAATAGACTGTACATCGTAGCTCAACACTGGATAGGGTCTATTGTTGACGCAAAATTGGAACAATAAACCTAAACTGCAGTGATTTATACACATCAGTGTTACTGCATCCAATTTGCCAGTCTTGTATAATCTGTTATACCAGAAAATAACTATCACTGGAAATACTAGAGCGGCTTTTGTCAACTCATACATTATCAGTGCATTATTATCTTGATTCAAAACTCAATACGAAATGTCTGTTTATAACCAGCAAAATCTACATTGTTACCATGATTTATGAGAATTGTTATTTATTGTTGTCACATTTATTTAAATTACTATTTTATCTCGTGAATGAACATAAACAAGTTTTATATCCCTAGTTAACAATATTATATTTATTTGGAATGAAGTTCTAAAAGAAGCTTCCTCTAGCACAAGTTACGTTAAGAATAGCATGGAATAAAAAAATTATTGATAAAACACGTGAATTTAGCTGTACAATAGAAAATTATGAAAAGTCTCTTAAAAATGTGTGCCTATAAAACAAGATTTTTGTAATTTTTTAATTAATATTCAACCTATCATGCAGCAAGAATTTTTTGTAATTTATATATTAAAAATTAAAAGCAGCTTAATGTGGAAGTATTAGGTCTGCTACTGCGTCCAATCTTCTTTTCTCCTACTTTACTGCTTACAATACTTGTTTCTTTTTTGTTGTGTTCTGTACACAGGGTGCTGACGAAAAACCGCTAAACAGTTTAAGGACATATAGTATGGCTTAAAATATGTTAACCAGTATTCATAAATATAGGTCTGGATATGGGCAATATTCAATATATTTGCAATTTTGTGTTCTCTTACTAAATTAAATGTGATGTTTATTATATATTCAGCCATAGTATATGCCCTTAAAATATTTTACACTTTCGTCAACACTTTTTATGCCCAAATTGCCTGACACGTGCTTTCTCCGTCAAAGATTATATTATATAACTTCTTAATTACGAGCTAAAGTGCCACGCCCACGGGGCGACCTATTAACGGAAACCGATTTTGTACCGTCGTTTTGAGATCCGATGAGAAAACGATTGCGGGTTCTTAAAAAAATTCTAAAGATAGAGGAAGACGTGCTGGTCACTCGGTACTAAGTCGGTCGCTGTATAGGGGACAGTTAAAAATTTTCCAACTAAATTGCTCAATGAGTTGCGCAGTACGAGTCACCGCGTGCGGTCGGGAGATATCGTGTACAAGCACGACTCCAGAGGTCAGCAATCCTAGCCCTTTGTTCTGAATCGCCCTTCTCAACTTAACTCTCTTAAGATCCCACCATACACGTCTCCATTAATTGTCGTATCACGGTCTAGGAAATTAACCAACAATAAGCTTTTCCTGTCTAAAAAAACAGTAGCCATAAGCTTTCGGTTTTCGAACGTTTGCTTGAAATTTTTAGCTTTGGAAGAAGTTTCGTCATCATTTTCGAGAGTGATGCAGGAAGGTCATTTTCTGGTTTTTGTGAACATCCGTCAACGTCTTTGGCCCTTACCTAGCACTTTCTGATACTGTAGCCTGTTCGTGACAATATCATTCAGTCCCGCACGTGAAATTTGAGGAAAATTTGCGGCCATTTTCGAAATCGTGTAATGCCGATCTTCAAGACTTTTCTTGTACACTTGTTCTACAAAATCGTCGTTGAAAACAGAAGAAATTTCCCACTTTGTTCCTCATCGCGCACATTTGTACGGCCGTCTCTGAAATCTTTAACTTCTGAACTTTCTTTCACTTATGATGTTTGGACCATTATCCTCACATATTTGACGCAAAATTAATAGTCGGTGTTTAGCTCGTTTTCTTAAAAATATGTGCCGTGTCATTAAATCAAGGAATAGATAATTCGTGAAAGTTTTAGAATTTTTGGTAAAAAGTGTGCAGAGGAAATTTTATTTTTAATAAAACTATGTGGCATATTGTTGACTCGGAGTGGCTCTGGATGTTAAATTTTAAAAATAAGGGAGAATATTAAAGTTAGCCAATCGTTTTACAAACTGATTAGGATACTTATTACGGTATGCATGTAGCTGGTGGTAGCTCAGTTGGTAGAGCACTCGCTCTCTGAGTAAAACGTCGATTCTGGCTTGGGCTCGAAGCCTAAGCATTACTATGCAGATTTATTAACATCGTGTCTGCAACCCACCATACATAATTTCCAAATCCGGCTTGCAACTGTGGGATCTTATGCTAAAAACCTTCTCCGAAATTTCTGTCGTTTCAATTCGACGTTGAACTGTAGGTCCCCCGTGTTTCTACCTTAGCGCTGAGAGAGAGAGAAACACGTGGCAGAGAAGAGGCCGATGCCCAGCAGTGGGACAAAAAGGCTGTCAATGATGATGTATATAGAGTACAGTACTTTTAAATTTTCAAATTTAAATACGGTTGCAGCGCTTCTGCATTTGATTTCATTGCATCATTATGCAATTCCTGGGTAAATAAACAGCGGATGCGATCAGAACTCACTGGCGGCGACAGGCAGGTTACATGCAACAGATAATAAGACACAGACTTACTGATATGTCAAGTAATGTTGGGCAGTTGTACTCACCGAGAGCCTTCTAACCCCTTCCGCTGGATTGGGACTCGCTCAGGATATAGATGCTCATCTGCCGGCTAACTGTTGTGGCCGCAGACATTCGTAATCGTAGAGTAAATACGGCAATTATGCATATCTTCTGGTGCAACAATCCTCCAGAGGGATCCAGTCTATTGGACTACGTCCAGCCAGTCTCGGTGTTATTTACAGGTGTCGCGAAGGGGGTGGGGCGAGCTCAGCCCCACATGCGAAGGGGAGAGTATCATTAGTGTTCACACTATCTACTTATATTCACTACGCTACTGTTTCTAACAACTACTTACATAGACACACCAATCTTGTAAAGCTACCATAATATGACCCGATGCTTGTAAACCAATATAATACCAAGTAGATAATACTTAACCAATTGGGTAAACACATATAACACTTTACAGGATGTAAACCATGTATAATACCAAGTAGATAATACGTAACTATTCGGGAATTTACGTTCCTTCTCGAAGAAAATACTTTTTAAAAACTTTACTGTTTATTAAAAAAACATAAAGACGGAGCTTGAACAAAACGTTTTAACTAAGAAGCGGATTATTAGAACTTCTCACAATAATTGCATAGAATGTGTGATAAGGCTTATTCTAAGTAATCTTAAATAGATAAGCGACTATCAGTGCAAAGCAAGCTATGCTTGATGTGCTAACTTGGGTAAACACATATAACACTTCATGGGATATAAACCATAACCTAACCAAGGACGCCACTGCTTACATCCGCTGACATTGACATTGTAGCCCTTCTTTATATATAATCACATACGCGGTAATACTACATTTGCACCTTGCCTCAGCTTAGAGGATAATCTCATCGCAATCAGTTAGTAGGTTCGCAAACGTTATTAATTAGTTATAACGCCAGAGACATGCAAGCTTACGCCGGCCCACATCACTGCCCCAAGTAGACTGCCGCCGCTGACCCCTCTCAACACTCCGTCACTCGGCTTTTCCTTCAAACTTTTATTATTCTTCCCAGCTGTTATGGCTAGCCGACAGAAGTTACGTATATTTTAACAAATATTTATCTGTTGAGCACACATTTAAGTAATACTCACAGCAGGCAAAAATCGTCTCTTAACGCTACCTTTTTTTTCCTCTCATTTATCATACTATCGTCCCCCTTGAACCGCTTTCGCATTAATGCAGGGGGGTGCGGGCATCCCTTACGCACTAAGCATTAAACTTAACTAAGCGAAATGCGGTCACGCCAGTCGGGATTCGAAACCTCGACCGATCGGGCCAACCGCACTACTCCGCCGAGGCCCCTTGCCTAACACTACTATGGTTTGCTTACTTTTAAACATATTATTCAGACTATTTTGCACAGTTTTGAAAATACGTAAAAGAAAAATGATTCTTTTATACAGTGCGTAAGCATTTAATAGTTTTTGCGTAAACGATTTTTTTGCATATTATCTGTCAGGCGTAATTAAACAATTTTTCTGACTTTATCAATTGCGTTAAAAGTTGTTATTTTTAGATTTTTGCGTAAATACATCATACTTGGTTTTCGATTGGTGATTATTTACGTAAATTTATTCTCGACGCCACCAAATTATTGTAAGAAATACGCCCTATAGAATTAAAAATAACAAAGCCCGAAGTCATTTGAACGAAATATTAATTTGGATTTCCCCCTTTGTGCTGAAAACACAAGCCAGGATAATCGTGTTCCTTCAATTTTCCCTAATGTGCTCTTAAACTTTTGTATAAAACTACGGAACCAAAATTAATTCTTTAAAAGTTGTAATCTCGCATACGCAGACGAATTCACTGAGCAGTTTCAAAGCAATTCAAAGTTGTCCTTTTCTTTTATACTAGCTTCTGAGGGAATAATAAGATTACAAGATAACGACAAGAGGAAAGTTTTAAAACAGCGTTTTAGAGATTCATGGAAAACAAAAAACAATCTTCGCTGATATTTGTTAAAACACGGAACTACACGGGTTCGAAGCCCCATCTTTCAAATCCCCTCATATTTCTTTTAAAAAAGTTATTTTCAGTACGCCCCGTTTCTGATATCAACACTAATACGATTTTAATGTGTATTTATATCATCAAACATTAACGTCGTGGGTATATAAATTAATGTCAATATTTCATGCGATTTAATACAAAAGCATGACATAACTTGGTAGATCAATACTTGAATATCATAAAAATGCCAGAAAGGAAATCATGTTTTCATTCTTTGCCATATAAGCTGCAAGCATAAAGGCCCAACGTTTGTTGTTGTTTTTCGAAGGAAAACCAAGAATATGTAGGTAACTACGTTCGTAATTTCAACACCTCATTTACTGGCCGCGCTGGCATCTACTAAAGTAATGCAGTCACAAAATAAGAGCACAACAGCAACAACCTCGGAACTGCAATCCGCAGGCTGCATTCTTTGGCAGTTTACTACATAATTTACATTTATTACATTATCATGAACGCGGATAATACCGAAATTGAGGAAAATGGTTGTATAATAATACCTTAATGTATCTTAGGAATTATATATACTCAGATATTATATATGATAATATAATAATTATGAATACTTAAACAAGCCTAAATACTGGAATTTAACTATCGCCCAATGATATAGATGCTTATTTTAGAGGAACTATAGCAAAGTTTCCAATGATTTCAAGACAATTTGGCAAAATAAATATTCATCTACAAAGTTTGGGGGGTTACGAACTAAAGTGTTGTTGGCAACCCTGCGGTTATTACGCTTGCAGATTATACTGTTAAAATATGTGGGATGTTGTTGAAATTCAGTTCAACTATGGCCGAAGTAGGAAGTTGTCTGTGGGAGGCTACATCTGAATCAATTCCATAGTTTGCAAGGCTGAAGGTTGTTTCGAATTAGGGAAAAGGTTAACTCGGATTAGACATCACGATCGACCAGTTCAGGAACGTTTCTGCGGTGGAGGGTTGCGTAATATATTGGATTTATCCTTGCTGCTGATTGTTGTAAACTGTTTTGAGTTACGTCATGGTTCGGCAGGAATGGGGTTTGGATACCGGAAACAAATACTACATGGATTGTGTATTAGTGGTGTGGTATGTATTATAGTTTACGTTGTAGCAGATTAACTTCAGAACTCTATGCTGCCTAGCACAGCTGCAATTTCATGGAGGATTAAGACGGATATTATTAGATCGATTTTCGATTAAAACAAATACGAACTCTTCCGTTTTAAAATTTTACCCATTATATAATCGTATCACACATAACATGTAGAAAGTACTGGTACTGAAAAAGTTTTTACGATATTCTAACTTTACATTTTATATTATTTATTATAATTATTTAATAGTATCAAAGTATAATGCAGTTGCTGCAAATTGTACTCTATAACACAGTGGACTTTTAAATGCATAACTTACTACTCGTAGGAATTACAATCAATTTACAAGTTCTTGTAAAGTTTGCCAAATCAAGTGAACGTAATCATTTAAATTGCTTAATAAACAGTGATATATTCTGTAGGTCTTTCAAGATGTTTGATAAATATGCATAGGTTGCCTAAACGAGATCTAGCTATCACTACGTTGGAGTTATTGCTTTACATCTAAAAAATATCAGCGTACATCTAAATACGGGATTGTGTTTAGAACAATAGATAGATGTAAAACAATGCACACTACACGCACCTAATCGTATTTTTCAGATTCAAACATACTTTCAACACATAGTAAATAGAAATTTATAAACCATTATACACTTAAATAAACTTTAAAATCAATTTAGCACGGATACAATACATTCAAGTAGCCTTCCTTAACTTACCTCTAAGCTAGCTTCTGATCTCTTCCAATCTCTGCGAAAGCTTACGAATTCTTGCACTTTCTCATCATTTTATGGTCTTCTTCATTTGGATTGTATATTGGTTTTTCGGCATGGAATAAAAACTGCAATGTAATGATAGTTAGATCCACTTAAGGCAGCTCGTGGCTTATGTAAAAACACGTGTTGTGTTTACCATAGTCAGCTCTTTTTCGAAATTTTTTGATCATTCTACAGAATAACTCAAGTGATATCACAAATATTTAATTAAACAGTTTTCTTGGGCCCTGAATAATATAAGTGGGTATCATTTCACTTCCATGAGGCTTAATTTTTGCTATTACCTATCGTATCTACATCATAAAAAGTATTTTGATAGCATAGTTTATCTAATAGGATAAATGCTAATATGTGTACTCACAAATTGTTATTTGAGTTGCGTACCTTACCAGGCGTATAAAGCACGTTGCTTAAATCACTGTCAATATATAAAATATTTTAAATTCAAGTTGCGAACGAACTAGTATACAACTCTAAAACCATATCTTACTCTATTTTAATCTAATTAAATGGAAGGCATTTGTAGAGACTCTTTATTAAGGCTCTTATTATACAGCGCTTCCCGAAAGTAAGGATAAATTGTATAAAATCGCTGAGAAAAATATTTAAAAAAATTGCTTATGTATGTTTCTTGAATCGTGGACCCTATTTTACAGCTACATTTTGATATTACAAACGTTAATGTAATATGTTTTATATATTATTTTCTAATTACTAGAAGAAGGTACATGTAACTAATATATGTATCAACAAGGATTGACAATGTTTATACGATATGTTTGTTCATGTACCCAAAGAAACGACAAAATGTGATAGATTATTGAATTCAAACCAACACACTGACTAATTTACTTTATTTATTTTAAAGACAGTTTGATGATTACGAGGTCATCTGTACGGTTACGTTTGGTTCTGGTAATGTGTTACAGCGGATCGTATACTAACGACTTGAACAAAAACAATCGTCAACTGACGAAAAAGGTAAAAATGTATAGACAGAAAAATAATAATACCAAAACAATACATTATAATAAATATTGTATACCATTTTACCAACAAATCTATTAAGATACAGATAAACAAATTAATATAGTAAACATAATCAAATTCAAGTCATTCAAATGTAATTTTATTACTTCCATAAAATAAAAATTATCTAATATTTTTAATGGTATATTAGTTTTCTTTTTAGTGAGATTTCGAATGTAACCGGAAACATTTATCTACATCGCCCGGAAAATTATTGAATATTTTAGTAGTTAAGTGGCCTTGGGTCAGTGTTGATTGAATTGAATTGAATTTAGTATAATCAACTGATAATATCCTGCATTTCTCTAATAAGATATTTGTTGACATTTTCAAAATTAACAGAACCGATTACGCTTTCAAGGAGCATATGATATGACATTGTTAATAGTGGAACAAAGCGATTTCAATTTCGAGTGGTTTTTGATCAAAAGTGATAGGGGTCGTTAAAGGCTTTAGTCAAGATACTTAAAAGTAAGTGATAACGTGACGATAAAAATTTATCAAGAACGAAATAAGATGTGTCATAGATAAACTCGCACAATGCACTTGTAAATGATGTACAGTGCTAAATTTAAAAATTACAAACATCCTTCAAATTTCGACTATTTATAAATATCAAGTATTGGCAAGATAGAAAAAAATTTCCTAAGAAATTAAAAATGGTTGGTAATAGGTACTAAAATAACTATCCAGTATTGAATTTTTCGACAAAGGGGAATTTATAGGTATTCCCAAATTCAAAAAAAGTAAGAAGCGACCGTACAATGAATTTATAGGTTTCTATTACACTCTTTTTTACAATCTAAGAAATAGGGAATAGATTTTTCAGACATTTGTAATATCAAGAAGGCTAATTTCAAACTCCTGCGCTTGGAAGGGTGCTTGTCTTATGAAATTTAGAAATAACATGATGCAATTCAGTTTTATAGAAATTACAAATTAACCATTACTTGGTTTCATGGGATAACTTTGCAATTAATTAATATATAGTGTGGTACAAACTACCTACTTACAATTTTTTAAATATACTGAAAATTCTAAAGCACTTGGTAGCCTAAACTTCGGCATATGGAAATATGTTGGGACTTTATTGTTACTATACAATTTCGAGAGGTCTTACGGTTCGCAATTGTATTCATTAAAAAGATTTTGAAAAGTATATTGACTTTGATGGGAAATTCGAAAGAAAATTAATTCGTTGATTAGTATTTGTCGGACACTGAAAACGGGTTCTACACTTTCTTACTTTTGTCTTAAAACTTTGATATAGGGAAACTAAAATTGCAATCGCTTCTATCTGAAACATAAATTAATTAACATATAAATATGAATTTAAGATAGATACGGATTTTACGCATTTGAGCAGCTATATAAGTGCACTGTGCTCTCTGTTTGACGCAAGTCATCTTTCACATGTTCAATGTTAAAAATCTAAACGGCAGTACTGAAAACTAGGATTTATTCCTGTACAATCTCTACATAATGCTTGTTTGTTCTAATCCTTTTGTTGCAGCCATTGAACAAATCTAGATTGGAGAGAAGTTACTAGTTAAAGTACTACGTGTAACCCAAAGTTATTATACAGTTGGTTTTTGAACAGATTTCCGTAATTTACTTAGAATTAAATTGTTGGCTGTTCAAGGCTAGGTTGCTTAGTAAACAAAAATATCTATTACATAAGTTTTGTGCAATTTTGTAGAAATCCTTCACAATTGTTGCTTTAAAATTTGGACTCTTTCTGCTAATTTCTATTCTGTAGTTTAGTATCTGTGTTAGTATACGGTAGCAGAGGTTTTGATAGTGTTGGGAACTTAATGCTTCGTGGTAGTTTTAAAATGTTTAGAATTTTAAAATTTTTAACATTATGTTGTTATTTAGCATACGCAGGTACACGAAAAAGTTACGATATTTAAAATTCTTCTATCCACTGTTGTTTCTTATAAATTATATTTATAAAAACATTCAAGTTACCATAAAAGTTATATTTTATTATGCGGATGCAATACCGCAGTATATGTAGGTATAATTACTACACGTACGCGCTACACTATATATTTGATTGTTTTCAAATAAAAAATATTTCCAGCTTGGCAGCTACCTGCCGTGTACGAGGATGGTCCATCAATTATTGTTCCTATCACAGAAGACTTTGACAGGCAAACGAATAATTTTTTTGTCGGAGGAATACCTCTGGAGATAAGTCCTTCAACAATAGAAGCCCAATGTTAACAATCTAACAAACAAAGGCCTAAATATTAAGGCTTTTCTCATCAACTACTTTGTGGTTCATTGAAGTTGCTGATGCCACTTTCAATTCCAACAATAATTTCTTCTACTGTATTCCAAATGAAATTTCAAACCTCTGTTAATTCTGGTAAATCGTCCTTATTAAAAGATTCACAAGATTCATTAGTGACAAATTTGACAGGAAAAATACCGCTCTGAAAGATGCGCCGAATATTGTCACTAATAAATCTCGTGAATGTACCCAATTTGTTTTGTCGTATATTATACGCACGCCTTTTACACGGGCTGTAGTTTACTCGCCGCCGTACATGTTGACGGTTCTGAACTCCAGAAAGCATAGGATTTGGAAAATTGTAGCTGTAAGAGGTCATACTTAACTGTAAATTGCCAGGTCGGTTGAGGATCCTCTTAAAAAGTTTCTTAGAAGTCAAATAAATAGCAACTTCTTTGGTAAATATACAACTCCTTTCATAAACTATTCAGTAAAAATTAAAATTGGCAGTCGTCTATAAGACCACGAGCAATAATTAGATAATTACATTAACTGATTACTACTGCAATCGCTAAAAAATGAGTATTTATTAAAATTAGATAGATAGCTTGGACTAAACACTTATACTATTCTTCTAAAACGAATTACAGCAGCATGAAATGGCTGCATTGAATTTTATTAAAACAACATTGGTTTGGAAAATCATTAAAGATTCACTAAGATTTTCATCTTGAATCATGTTTATATTTAAAACTACATCATGCTCGCCTAAAGTACAGTTTTTGTGTAAATACGTGATTGAAAACCAGCGAAGAAAAAAAATTCATGATCCTATACGAGACGAACTAGCACAGTGAATAAATAAAGAAACAATTAATTATATTTGGGTTCTACTATATCGTTATTGTGTACGAAACACACAATTATGTCAATAAAACCTATTGTGTTATAATTAACTTCTTTGTATAACGCATCTCAATCCGTTTATATTTTTTTATGCTATTTAATTCAAGAGTTTTGAAATAGCAGTTTGGATGTTCACAGTCGCACAAGCCACGTAAAGATTATTCAGAAATACAATCGGAAATAGTAATGTTTGCCCTTGTTTATATCATTCGATTCATTATTAATACACTCCAAATTCGAGCGTGCGTGTCTGTTCTAAACCTCTGGAGTTTTACACGCAATTATATTAATAGCGGGAAAACTCCTGAAAAACTTTTTGCTTAAGGTGTATATTTTCTACAGAATTATACTAATTTCATTTCGACTCATTAAATACCAATTTACGGCTAATTCTTTAACAACGAAAAGCGAGAACCTGTTGCAATAATTACTTCGGTATTATGTAAATTATACACTCTTTTTAAATATTTCACGCGTACGGAACGCTTTTAATGGTGATTAAATTTATAAGCGTACATGAATCTACCTTAAAGCTCTAACGAAAAATCGCTGTACCTTGTTAGGAGCTTTTACGAAGAACTCCAGTGTAGGCCATTATAATTTAAATTTTCATTGCAGAAATACATAAATAAGGCAATCATAATTAATTTTCTTATAAGAATGCTTCCGCATTGTAAAATTTGCAAATATGGTACATTGCTATTCGGATAAAATTCCTGTTTTACATATGCATGTAAAATTACATATGGTTAGTTCGTAATGTTTAATCGATCAAATAAGTTATTTTAAGAACGCATTGTATATAACACATATCTTGTAAATTTTGGTTTTTATACTGGGTAAAATGGAATTCAAACTTGTTGGGGCGTGATAGTGGAAAAATCTTTGTTTCTCAGCTACCGCTCCTCGGATGGTTTTATTAACACAGTATAACAGTATTGTAAAACTAGAAAAAGCATTTATTGGTCACAAAAATGTACCACACGGCGCAAACACACAAAAATATAAAACAAGGTTCAGATTTCCCCAGTTTCTCCAAGAGATGCGAGGTGTTCTTCTGCTTGTTTAACAATTCTTGCGTAAGCTAATGGTTTTCTGCTTGCTTGCGACGGTGCCTCGGGGTCCTTATCTCTGGGCTTCAAGTTATGATGACTCATGAAAGTTTTAGACGTACGCCATCTAATGGTGTGGGCGTGAACCGGTGGGAGGTTTGGGAACCGGCTAGATGCGGTACTCGGATGCCGCGTTACATACTCCCCCTCTGGACCATGGTGGCGTCTCGACCCTCGGTCCAGCATTATCGCTGTTTGGGAGGCCTTCCCCTCTTCCTCAGTGGCTGTGTAGCAGTTGATAGGGGTCCCTCTGGACCATGGTACGCAGCAAGTGCAGAAGTGTGGTACTTTCCTAAAACGACTGTGATGGCTTCTGGATCTGCTACCTCAAATGTTGTTAGCGATACGATTTTTACAATCGAGTAGGGACCGTCTCGGCGTGGTGCAAATATGGATGATGTCCCTTTGGCGGCGTTACTTAGGATGTGGGTGGTTACCCATACTAGGTCGCCTATTTGGTATGGCGGGACGTCGCGCGTCTTTCTGTCGGCAAACACCTTTCCTTGATCTTGAAGTTGCTTCTGTCTATCTGTCGATTGGATGAAATTTTCCGCCTGAATGATAGCTTTTTGACCTTGGGTGACGTCGTCGCTGGTCCTAAGCTCCCTTGCGAAGGTTAGGTAGGCGGCTGTGTGTCCCGTGGAATTACACTTCGCTGGGTTCATGGTGAACCTGATTGGTGCTAATTTATCTGGCCAGTGGTCGTGGGTCTTCTTTACTAAGATTGCTAACTGTGGATGGTAAACCGGGATCAGGGACTGTTTTATGTCTAAACAATGTGTGACATGTTGCATCACTCCCCTGACTAACTGGGCGCCGTTGTCGCTGCTGTTGCGGCGGGGTACCCCATACCTCAGGAAGACCTCACTGATGATGACTTTGGCACAAGTCTCAGCGTCTGCTGTCTTGAGGGCGAATAATTCAACCCAACGGGAAGCGATGTCCTCAATGATGAAAACCCACCTTTCGCCGGCTGGACTTTCTGGCAGTGGGTAGCTGTCGCCTGCGGTGAGGTGGTTGAGTCTGCGATAGTCGTTCCAGACTCGGACCTCGTCATTGGTTTTGGGCACCATTACGACTGGAGCGGCCCACGGGGAGTCGCTTTCTTCGATGACTCCTGCCTGCAGCATTTTATTCAACTCCGCCCTGAGTATTGCTTGATTGGTCCCAGGCAAACGATAAGGCGGTGGTGCAATAGGAGGGTAGCTTCCAACCCCGTTTGGATGCTCACCAAATGGAGTAGGCTCTCCCCCTGAAGCAAAGACATTCTGGTACTTAGTAAATAGTTGGTTAAAATGAGCTTTCTCGAGCGAGGATAGCGAGGAGCCTTCGTCTTCTCGGAGTTCCAAGGTCTCAACCATGAAGATGGTGAAGGCGGCGGGGTTGTCTGTCTTTCGAGGGGAGTGAGGAAAGATCGACGGTGAAGGTAGAGGCTTATAGTGTAGAGGAGGCTACAAGTCTGAGATGCTGTCCGCGAAGATGGCGTACGGATCTTCATTCGTCTCCATTGGGGTTCCTCGGGTAGCTTCTTCTCGTGTCTCTGTCTTGGGTGTTTCCCCGAATAGGTCTATGCATTTTACTGTAATAGCGCCAGGATCATTTCGCTGTGGGGGCTTCCTGAGCCCTTGATACATCGGCGTTGGGGACGTGGGTATCAGCCGTGGGTGCTGAAACTCTTCATCGAAATTATAATTTACTTCCGGAATGTCCGCGAAGCTCCACTGTTGGCGCGGTATATTGAGAACTACCTGGAAGTCTCAGCTCAGGCCTAACGAGGTTCTGTTTCGAGCTTCGAGCGACTAAAAAATGTGTGAGTTCATGATAGTGGAGAAATATTTGTTTCTCAGTTACCGCTCCTCGGATAGTTTTATTAACACAGTAAAACAGCATTGTAAAACTAGAAAAAGCATTTATTGGTCACAAAAATTTACCACACAGCGCAAATACACAAAAATATAAAACAAGGTTCAGATTTCCCCAGTTCTCCAAGAGATGCGAGGTGTTCCTCTATTTGTTTAACAATTCTTGCGCAAGCAAGTGGTTTTCTGCTTGCTTGTGATAGTGCCTCGGAGCCCTTATCTCTGGGTTTCAAGTTATGATGACTAGTGAGAGTTTTAGACGTACGTGTGGACGTGAACTGGTGGGAGGTTTGGGTACCGGCTAGGTGCGGTACTCGGATGGCGCGTTACAAACTTTAATTTCGTACACTGATAAACGACAGAACAGTCAAAATCGCACGAAAATGAAGACCGGAGGCTAATTGTAATCGTTTTCTGTGGGTATATTAAATTTTCGGGTTTGATATTTCAGTTTCTAGATTTTCATTGAATGCGAGAAATATGGTAAGTAACTAATAACATATTTTAAATTTGGAGAAACAAGCATTATTCATATTTAGAGAATTCTGGTCTTGATGTAAGACTCCCTGTTTATTCGAAATAGAAGGATTCCTGCTTACAGAAAACTTTAGCTGTGACGGGCAATGTGTGTTGCCTACCATAACGGACTAGACCGTTATCTAATAGCATTTCTCCTGGATGTTTGCAAATAATGGAAATAACTAAATAATATGTGAAACAGTTAAAGACAAGTTTATTTACTACTTGTTCTGAAAATACTTTACTTATCTGTTTAAATATAAAGTACTATCAAAAAAGGACGTTACTGCAATGTTGGTTGCCTATGTTTACCCGACAATTACATTTGAAAATCAGGTTTATTGTGTATAATTTAATGAGCCTTAATTAATAGCATATTCTAATACAATAAGCACTATACTACTATGTGTTGTGCTAATAACAAAGTCTTGAATAGATGGTTTTTCTTAAATTCCCAAAAATTCTCTCACGTGTTGACATGAATTTTCAAGGAATACGTTTCATGATTTTGGGTAACGTTAAATTAAATTAAAAAAGAAAATAAATTTAATAATAGTAGGAAATCCAAGGAGCTCAATTTTCTGGGCCTTTCGTCATCTTTTAAAAGCATTACTTCCAGGTCAGTCTTCCTTATAGTCCTCAGGTGGAGCTCATTTAAGCTATGAAATAACTTTATGATCTCCCCTTGCTCCAGACCTTAAAGGTTGACCTCAGCACCTGAGGTTACGACGTTATATCATCTCGTTTACCAACCCTTGGCACAAAGACGCGAGATGTGCCTGGAGCCATAACAATGACAAGAATGCAGGTCATGTTGACAAACTTATGGCACGAAGAGACTGCTTCCAAAGTTTTGAGCTCAAAGCATTCTGCGGCGATTATGAGGTTTAATTTGAAGTTGTGTGAAGTATGAAAATAAGGACCTTTAAGCCATAACGCTGCACGTAGACAGCCGTGTTGAGCAAAGTTGTGTGTAAGTTGCAAGGATATATTGTATAGGGTATCCGGAGTCAACTTTATAACTGGCAATATTGGCAAACCCTTCTGGCAACTGTATAAACCTACTACCCTCTAGGAGGGATAATTTCTGTGTAATATGCCTGACTAGGTCGATTTGCGAATAAGCTGGAGCAATTACCCGGATTTACATCTACGCCACACTTTCAAGTTTAATAGAAATTCATTGACTGCTACAAACATTTTATTCTCAAGCTCGAGTTTTTAGCGTGTTTATTTCTTGAAATCGAAACACCAGCAGTATAAATTATAGCTGCTTGCGAAGGTTTTAAAGTACAGGAGTTAAACTTAATAAATATAATCAATCGAAGAGACTCGGATGCGATTTAAGCGATTTACAGCTACCATTAGGTATACCAATTTCAACGATTGTACTTCCGTTTAACATTCGTTTGGACTTATCCTGCACGCTAGTTTCGTCCCCTTACGTTAAGGAAACCCATTCCAGTCATTCAAGCTTTTAGATAATCCAACAAGAATGGTAATTTACGAGTTCGGATCGGCAGAAAATACTTTTCTAAAAGTTGCAGAAACCAAACTGAGAAGGTGTCAAATATTTGTCACCAAGAAGGCATAAAATTGGCACGTCCCCACATGAGGGGTCGAACGCAGAGGCATTTCTATAATAAGCCCGAACTCTTTTACAAGAACACTTTTGAGGCTGTCTGGCGGGAAATCGATACGTACGTTTGAGAAATTTTCTTCAGACAGTTTTTATGGGATTGGGTTGCAGTAATTGATTGTCGGGAGAGATTAAACATTTGGAACAAGTGAATAGAACTACTGCAAGAAACGGAATTAGTTTTTCCTGATCGTTATTCTCGTATTAGATGAGAAACTGAATGGCTTTTTTTTCTAGTTTGACAATTTGGATTTATTCCCGTAGATTTGGAATTACATTAATGGTTTGATAATTATAAGAGTTTGAATAGGTTTGACGTATACTTTAAATATATCTGTGTTTTATTTAAATCAGGTAAATATAAAATTAAAAATATCGTTAAAGCCTTTTCACATTTTTGATTAGTCTACTTAACGCCACCTTTAACTCATTTTAAGTTTACTACGTGATGTGACTGCTTCGTTTCCAGTTTCAGGATTTGTTCCAGTTTTACGTGGTATATTTATGAGGGCTATTCAGTTTTGCAAACTTTGCCGCGTTTTTGCGGGTATATTAAAACCTGATAAATGCCTATGTAAGTAAAAAGTGGGATTTAAAACAACTTCCAAAATTTGCACCATCGTTATCATTAATTACATGCTCTTGCTTTGCAAATTTCCAAAAATATAAAACTGGTTAGATGAAGGGTTGTTAATGGAATCTTTCTTTACCTGCTTTTAGTGCTTACTGAGTAGTCAGTTTTATCGTTCACGATAATTAATAAAAAAGTATATTTGCGTAAAAGAGCAAATTACTTCAGAATCTATCAGTTTATTATGGTACATACTATTTTTATAAACGAAACAAATTGGGTTATTTAATTTAATGCCATAAAACTGATGAAATATAGTTATTTAATGCAGAAGTAATATATTAGAATTTCGTAGTGACCGTAACCACTGCGCGTTTAATGTGGTTTCACAAATTATACGATTATGTTCTTTACGTTTTTGTCAATTTAGACTGATGAACTTAGTATTTCAGTGGATAGAAATTAACGTTTAACAAGAAATGACGATAACGAATAGTTTTTGCTTTCAAATCGATATCCAAATTGAGCTTTATTATTACTTACGACTTATTTTACTGTCTTCATTCATTATAATAGGAAATACCCATTGCTTTACCATTAAAATATAACTTTATAAATTAGTAAGCAGTTGAGTTTACACCTTTTGTGAAATTGAGATGATACATGGAATCTAGGATGAAAAACCCCCCAACAAAAAACCCCCGGAAAAAACTCCCGGACAAAAAACCACCCGGTTAAAAAAACCCCGGACAGGAAACCCCCCGATTAAAAATCCCCCGGACAAAAAAACCCCGGTCAAAAGATGTATTGGCATTATTTATAAAGTGGTAATCACCAAGCCTTCATCATCATTATCATCATCATCTGACATGGAGCTGACGCGAAGGCCGATCCTGGATACGCCAGGCCCACCCCATGCCAGTAAGGTAGGGATAGGGTGGGATCGGGTGGGGCATTGCACAACGTTAACATGTCTGCAATGCATACCGCAAGACACCGCAGCTGCAACACCAGGCAGTTAGTAAGATACGCCGCAATGGGATGTTGAGTGCGTACCCGAGACCGTTATGCTCTTAAGCATTTGAGCCTACTAACTTTGATAGCGAAGTTTCACAATGTTCTTATTTCACATTTATCTTCTGTCTAAGGTTACATAGTGCACCTATCTTAATTTCCTAGGAACTACTAGCTTCTTAATATGTACTCCCTGACTGATTGCAACTGACCATTATACTATTAAGCGTCTGTTCCCGATGGCTTGGGGGTCGAGCTATACCGTGTTCGTAGGTCTTATCTATGTAATGTGTAAGAGTAACAGAATGCTCCTAGCCTAGATGTACCACCCTGATTTCCATTCTTAGTTGGCCGTTCGCGTCCGGATTGAATGTCCTGCTTTTCCCAAGCCGCTGCATTGGAGAATTAGCTATCCGGCGTGTTCTTTCCCCCTGGTGCTTTGGAGGTTCTTCTCCTGTGGGTTCCACGGCCTCACACTCTGTCTTCTGCTTCGTCTCCGTTGGGCTGGTCATCGTCGGTCGATTCGTGATCGGATTCTTCTCGAAGTTCGTAGATTCTTCTGGCCTCTCTTCGGATATCCTCTTTTCGTCGGGCCCATTCCTCCCATGTCTGTTTCGGTATGCCGGTATTTCGGATGTCTCTCTCCAGTGATGTGTTCCACGTGTAGCATGGTCGTCCGATCTTCTTTTCGGCAGCTTGCATGGCACACGCTTGCTGTAGAGGATGGGTGGCAGGTCGTCGTAGGATATGTGCCCAGGATTTGAGTCTTGATGTGGTGAGCCAGTTCGTCATTGTTTTCCCTTCTAGAATTTCTTGTGCCGTCGAAGAGTTTGCTTCCCCTGTGGTTAGTTGAAAGAGGGTGAGTATTTTCTGTTCCATCCTTCGCAGCGACAGTCTGTTAGCTTTTGTGATCCCGGTGGTTTTCAATCCATATAGAGCAGTTGTGGCTATAATGGAGGTGTAGATTTTCTTTATTCCGGTTGGTAGGTTGTGTTGCTGGAGGAGCGGGAGAATCATGTAGGTGGCTTGGTGTGCTTTGGTAATTCTTTGGTTGACTGTCTCCGGTCTTGCCAATGAGTCTGGTAGATAAACCCCTAAGTACTTCAGTTTGTGTGTTTGCTTTAGTACCCGGCTCCCTATTTGCAGTGTGTCCATGGCTGCTCCTCTGATTCTTGCTTTGTCTGGGGATCTCACCATTACTTCACACTTGCTGATGTTTATTTCCAATCCGCTCTCTGTTAAATTGGCCATCAGCCTGTCCAGCAGCCTCCCCGCGTCGTCCTCCTCTTCCGTTAATATTAGAAGGTCGTCCGCATAGGCCAGAATTTTTGGCAGGTTAAGGGTTTCTGCGCTGGGTGATGGTATCGGCAGGTGTGAGGCTGTGTTCCGGAGGATCTTGTGCAAAGCAAAGTCATCAATAGTCTGGGCGAGAGTGGACATCCTTGCTTCACCCCTTTCGTTTTCTTATAGAATTGTGTTCTCTGCCCGAACCATTGGAGCATCGTGTTTTCCTGTAGACATGCTGTTATTATTCGGTTGATGAGATAGTGCGGTGTTCCTGAGTCTCTCAGGGCTTGCAGTAGAGACGAATGCCGTATGGTGTCGAATGCTCTTGTTAGATCTAGGGCTACCAGTACTGTTTTCCTCCCCCCTCTCCATCGTTCATCCTGCACAAAATTTTCATAGTTTCGGTTATTCATCCTAATCTTTTACTAGAAAATACAAATTCATTTTCGTCAATTCTTAGAATGGTTTAGGGAATATAGCCCAGGTAAAAATATATTTCCCACTGGAGATTCTTTCCGAGAATTGAAATTTATTACTCTATGTAACTACTAAATGTAATAATAATATTGAAGTATAATTTTAATTCTACTTTAATATTAGTATCAATTTTTTAATCTATTCGATGTTACTTTGCTTAACCACTATAACTTAAAAGTGCATATTTTCGATATGTTACGTGCATAGTTGCATGCATATGGTCCAAATTTTTAGTGCACTCACCCTACATAATAAATTTATAGATTTTGCTTATCATAAAAATATATTGACCTATTTTTTTAATTCTTTTTTGTCTTACATAATTACAAGCAGGGCTATACGAGTCACTACTGCAAGCAGATCATAGCCACCCGGTAAACGAACAAGAAATAAATGTTACGCGATGCATGCAAGAGATGAAGCAAAAAGCAAATGACGTTTTGGCCAAACCAGGACAAATATATAAATAAGTTTTCTCCGGGGATTTTTTGACCGGGGGTTTTTGTCCGAAGGTTTTTATCCGGTGAGTTTTTTATCCGCGGGATTTTTATCCGGGGTTTTCATGTTCAGGGTTTTTTGTCCTGTTCCCGATACAAGAAAAGAATAGTGTGTTGCCTATGCTAAATATATAGTGAAGCGGTTACGAGACGAAACGGCCATACAGTAGAACTGTCTTTATTCACAATATGTGGCTGATGAGAAACGGTAAATTTTAGCACACTGGGAAATCTAACAAAAATTATGGTGGTGCCTACGTGCGTGCGAGTGGAGTGAGTTACATTCCCCATTTCAGGATTTAAGTTATGTGAGAAATGTGGGAATATGTGTAGCAAATTAACTTACAAAGTGGCAATAATTAACACGAACAGTTTATGTTAACATCCAGTATGTATACATTAGGCAATCGAGCTTCTTATACCAGCAAAAGGCTATAGGCGGAAGTGTTATATTTGTTTCTTTTGAATAATTTCTAGGTGCCTCTACAAATAAACTTTTTGTCTAAAATCTACAACACATAATCCCATTTTCAAAAATTTTTTTGGAAAGTAAGAGATGTACGTTGTTATTTAAATAAGATATTCAGTTGGTGATTTTCATTTCTGAAGTACTACCTGTTTATAAATAAACTCTCGGTACATTTCCGCCACAGTTACAACGTCCAATTAAAATGCAAATTGTACTTTGCAGTGTCATTCCAGTTTGTACGAAAATGTCACAGGATACCGAAATTACGTTAAAAACAAAAATTACTATCTATTTTTGCGCCATCGTTTTTACCGATCTACTCTCTTTATGTAGAAGGGAATAGGTGACACAAAGTGTTTGTAGGGTTTTCAGGTAATGTAAACGTAAATTGGGAAAATCCAATTACGTGGAAGTGCAAACCGGCTACAAAAGTAAATAGGCTTCTAAAGAATCCAATTTTGAATTACCAAGTGCGAAGGGAAAATTTTCCAAAGCGTAAAAATGTTGATCAACTCATAGAGGAATGCCCTCAGCAGCTCTATTGATGAAAATTGTTTACAACACATAAACTAAAATTATCCTTTTCCTAAAAACTGAATTGCGTGATGAAAACTCTAACAGCACTATTATTTTCGTAGTACACATTACTAAAAATAAACGTTCTCGTTTGTTATGAATACAGTAATAAAAGATTCAAGCACGATTCTTTCATAACCTCCGTAATATTATGCCATTCATAAGATAAAGTGTAATCTACCCTTTCTATCCCTTCAATCGCATCAAAATGTAGATGCTTATTTCCTTCATTTCGTGTACAGCAGAAGATGGTAGACAAATTCTCCGAGATTTTACGTTTTTCAAGCGTTGTTGGAACAGATAAGAAGCATTACTATCCAGGGTAGTATGCGTGTTTTTCCGGAAAATAGATTGTATAATATGTTGTCTCCCCGATAGCAGGCGAACAAGCATAGCATAGCATATCGATTATCTCAGTTAAACCACCCCTTCTATCCAACTTTTGTAGCTTCGCCTTTCTACCCCTAAGATATCTGAAACCGACTGCAACTCTATACAGCGAACAAATGTAAACATATCAATGATCAGATCACAATCTCACCCTTTAAACGATTTTCTGAAAAATGCTTAGGAAGTCAATTTGGGTAAGTGTAAGCTGCGAACCGGGACAACCCCAATTAACTTACATTCGATGATTATATATGCGCTTCGGTGGCATTGCAAACCTTCCTATAAAATAAGATCTGCCGTTCAGATTCTAGAATAAAAATCGACAGTAACGCCGCGTAATACTAAAAGTAATTCTGTTCAAATTCAACTTCATACAAGAATCGAATAATTGTAATGTAATTCGTATGGCTGTGTTGGAAATTGGGTGTCACAAGAATACAAAAAACTGGCTTTTAGAACATGGCTGATCTTTGGTATGTGCGTACAAAAATATTAAGAATCAAATTTACATCCCTAAACGTGATCAAAAATGTATTTGGAAAACAGTTATAAGGTTTATGAATAAATTATATGACTTTCTTTTAGTCGGAAAGGTAATTTAATGGCCCTTAAGCGTTTTAATTATTATTTATATTATTTTAAAAATATTTAAGAACTAGTGCGCCAATAATTTCAAAAAAGATTTGGGGATACACTCCTAACGGTTTTGATGTAATTTTATGACAATATAGATGTTTTAAATAAATAAAAACAAATTAGTATTTGTTAGAAAAGCTCGTGTCTGTCTATTTATTAAACATTTGCTTCAAGAACTCATTCTGTCGTGTTTCGATTATCTCAATTAATATTATTTCGCTTAAGTTCAACTGCACTTGGGTACGCTTGGTTTAAGTTAGCAGGCACTTTTGCCATTAATGAAATTTATTCGAAAATACAAGTATATTACTGAAAATATAATATTCAAACAAGTATGGTATTTATTACTTCTGCTGGAACCTTATATCGCTGATACAAATATACTATTCTAACTATGGAGGCACTGTTTAAAGTACTTTCAGTCTGTTCGGTATCTAACCCAATCTATAAGTGGTATGGTAGTACAAAAACATTTACTCTTTAGTTGTTACTACAAAATGGAAATTAAAGGGTATTTTGTAAAATGGTTGTAACTAGCACACCAGCATGCAGCTTTGTCAAATTAACAAAACATCTTGATGAACATTAAAACAATATTCAAGTATCTCTGGCCGAAACAGTACCTTTTCCTGCACGAAATAAATAAATGCATAATTTTAATACACCATTTGCCAGGTTTCAAAATACAAGTGTGTTGTCTACAATATTTCATAAAACAGAATTCGTTTTGAATGTCATTTGAAGATGCTCTTGGTTTCCCATATCACTCTGACAGACGTTCCTTGTTGAAGTTAAAGTATATTTCTTCCTGCTGATCAGAAATTCCTGTGGGGGTTTTCCTGGTTGGAATCGAACGAAACCGAATTTGCACTGAAATGTTTAGTACAGTTTTGTTCTTATTCGTTTTTGCTTGTTACCTAAACGACGTGTTTAGAACAGGTGCATATAAATCGATACCCATAAAGGGCGGTTGGCATTTGAGGCAGTGATTCAGTTTAGGGCGCGGGGGCGTTACCCTAATGAATCGCTCGAGGGCAGGCAGTTGATCGACGACGGTGAACTCTCTATTTATTGGAAAAGAAATGTGTTAACATAGCGGTTCAGAACTGATTACTGCATCACATTCAGCGTAATCGGGAATAAATTGCATCTAGTTTATTGGCTGATGGATATCGGATATTTCGATAAGCCACTTAAACTGATTGCTTTTCTTTTAAGGTTGTCCTTAAAAAATTCTATTATAATGTCGTCCTGCCTGACGGCTGAACAAGTTTATTAGCTGAGGAAAGTGGTAATCACTAAACAAAAATAAACACATTTTTATGTGTTTTTAATGTAAACACATTACTCACGAAAGCTTCCGTAGGTGTCATTACGATATAATCAATTTTACAGAAGAGCGTCCAAAAATATGAATATTGAACGCGGCGCAAAATGAATAACTACAACTTTTGTATGCGTTCATAAATAACAGTCAGGTGTAAACTATACTAATAAAACTTTTACATATACGGTGACGGAAAGTAACAATTAAAAATTCATTACAGTTTAGTTTTATACAAATGGGTGCTTTTAACATAACTACCTTTAGATTGTATTGAAACACAAAGTGTAGCTTTCAGTTTTGTTTCCCCTAATGGTGAAATTTTAATAACAATGTTGTCAGATGTACTAGGTGTAATAACGAAACGCAAGCCGTAACGTTATATTATTTTGAGATGTTAAATTTTCCTAAATATCCTCATGCAAACGAGCGTATCGGAGTTGCGCCGATAGCCTTAAAAATAATACGGTTACCCTCTAATGAGAGATTATGTTTATGCACTACAGTTATTAAGCAGTAAGTTTTCATAAACATCAAGATCAATTATAATTGCAAAATAAAGAAAGATGATGTGCACTACAATAAATATTTCTTATAAACACATATATGTGTTAGTGCATTATTAGGAAATGAAAAGGAGCTGGCGTGCCCTAAATAAATGCAGGTACGATTTTCCATATCAGTAACAAAAATGATGCATTATGAAAATTTCTTGAAGGTTAGGAACTGTAAAAGTGTAATAAAAAAAAATTCTATTTAGCGTATCTATAAGAATTTTTTTTTAGAAATATGATGCGTCTTATTGTCTTAGTGGTATATACTTATATCCATTGAATATCTTTTCGAATTTTTCGTACTACTAATTTTAAGGTATGCATCTGTTTGAAAATTATTCAGCACTTCACAACATGTATATATGTATATATATATATATATATATATATATTGCTGT
>JABXWE010006247.1:0-14629 GCA_014611495.1 Limonius californicus | reverse complement strand
AGAATTAAAATTAAAATACATATACAAAAAAATTAAAATATGTTAGCAAAGGTTCTCAAATATTGAATTAAATTAGCTGGATGCTTGCAACTATTCGCTCTACTCTGGTGTTAACATCTCTGTACTTTTTCTTCTGCAAAATGCGTTGACCTCTCATATGCTGTAAATAATATGAGTATTGTAATGAAATTTCTTTTTGGAGTCCACTGAAAAAATGATGACTGCATTGAAATAACGACTGCAATTCACAATGCATTTTTTTATCATATTAAAGTAAGATAAAAATTCACTTCAAACACAATGTGACTATGCGTTTATATGTCCCTGTGATTATGTGTCTCAGTGTTTAAATGTCTGGGTGCTTAAATGACCGTGTGATTAAGTGTCGGCGTGTTTAACTGTCTGTGATTAAATGACCTATGATTATGTGTCGCGTGTTTAAGTGTCCTATCTCCCGATGGTTAAATGTTTACCATCCTATGACTGTCACAGTACCGCGTCATCATCATGCGCGAATTTCCTACCTCGGAAATGTAAGTTAATTTAAAACGTATTTTTTTGTAACACTCCCGGTAGAAGACTTCCGGAGGAGCTTCGTTATTAAGTAAAAAATAATTTTTAAGTTGTTAACGCTTTCTGTCACATCACAAAATGTAACTAAAATACTTTTCGAAAAATATCGTGTTGAAAGTATCTATAAATTTTCAAGCTCACTATTTTGACCATTGGCTTCTTGTCAAAGATTTTCGGGCGGACCATAATTCTAATGCCTAGGAACTAGCAAACTACTTAAAGTTTACGTCAATTGGATAATCAGTTTTTGAGTAAACTGGTATTCAAATCGAAACTATCAAAGAATTTTAGTAATCGTAATTTTGGAACCACGTGGTTCGGAAAAAGATTATTCGATTTGCGTTTAAGCTCTTACAATAGTCAAATCTACCCCTTTCGTCTTGGAAAAATGCTACCAAAAAGATATCTTCAACTTACGCTTCCAGTCCCGCATTTTTTGAAGAGCTTATTTTCTCCACAATTTTTTAATAAACCTGTATAAGTATTTAAAATTTCATCCGAATTGGACTAGCCGTTTTGAGGATATCGACGGCCACACATACAGGGTGTTAAATTATGTAAGGGGTATATATTACGACATAAAACAACTTAAGTTCTATGTCCATGTAAATAGCCTACCACAAATTTTAATTTCTACCTTCCACAAAAATTTTGTTTTTAAGTTTTCCAGTTTACGTTGTGGAATCGTTGCCTCAAATTCAGGTATTTACTTTTACAGAAAGTGTGGAAGTTCAAGTGCACATTATTTAAATTGACTTTTAATGGTTAGTTCGTTATATCAATAACAATATTGAAAGTTGTACTATGTAATTTTCAATGACGAACAACTACTGCGTGGAATGTGTTCGGGTCGTTAATAATTGAGTAAATAAACCGTGTTCAAAAACTCCCACGTTTATAGTAGGCTGTGCATCAGTTATGCGTCGGTAAATGTATGTCGCTTCATAACCAGCTGCCGAGCCGCAAACACCTGATGTTTTGAGGTTATCTAAGTAATTGTTATTTGACAGTTGATTACTTGTCTCTCCTGTAAGTAATTAGTTCCAAAATCGCATTATGTACTAAAAATTATTTCTTGTAGGTAGAATTTGCGCATTACAAAATGGTGTTTTCGTTAGAACAAAAAATTTTCATAGTTGAAAGTTATTTCCGCAATGCAACAAAAGTAGACGGAGTTTGGACTTATTCAGTAGAGAACTGCACTGCAGAATTCCGTGATGAATTTCCAAATGTGGTTTTTGTGCATCAATAGTTTGCAGAAACCTTGAAAAGATGTGTAGCCCGGTTCCGTGAGAGTGGCTGTGTTGTATCGAAAGGGGGTGGGCGACCAAAAAAACGTACGGATGAAGCCACAAATAGGGTTTTAAAATGTATTGCATCTGATGGTGGACATTTTAATCATTTAATCAATTAAATTGTAAACTAAATTTTTAGTTTATAGCTGTAATTCACTTTGCTGTTCATGAATTAATTTTTAAGTGTAAATTAAAGTTCCTCGTTTATAACCTCAATTTATTTTGACGTTTATTTTGGTTCATGTTTAAGTAAAGACATACTGTGTCTCTTGTATTGTTAACTCATGGCCTACTCCAAACGTACTAGTTTTTGAACACCCGTTATATATAATACAATTTTATGGGAATTATGGGCTATCAGAAGCAGTAAAATGGCTATTTTATTAACATAAACATTTGTTTAATATATAAACTAATTTTCTTATTTCCAAAACATTCTTTTACTTCCGGAATGTTGTTTGTTTATTTTTAGAGAAGGTTAATTTTTGGTTCCAGAAAACATTGTCTAATTATTCTTTTATATATTAAGTACTATGCCATTATTTAATCCGAAAATTTTTTTTTTGTATTAGAAGATATTTTTTAAGTTTAAGATAAAACATAGGATGTGGGTCAGAAAATAATTAAAATTATTTGTCGTCGCAAATATAATTTTTTGGGATCAATTTTCTAAACATTAAAAATTGCCAGAAAAATATATTTCGAAAATAAACGTATTTCTTAAGAAAAATCATTATTGTTAGCAAAATACAGGGTGGGACAGCTAAGCAATTTTGCTTTCATTTAATTAAATTATTCAAAATTGCCTATTTACTTACATTTTAAGTAACATGTTTTCAAATAGCGAGACGAAAAATTTGATGTTGGTTTTTGGCGAATGTCTTTGAAATGCCGCTGCAATTCGCAATTTATATATATATATATATATATATATGTATATATATATCAGGCGCTATCCAACTAGAACGCCACCGCCTGAATAAATATTTAAACGCCTTGAAACTGCTAAAGTAAATTCGTGAATTCCAGAATCTGTAAGTCTAGAACGATTATAAACATAGAAAATGAACTAGCGTTGTTAGATGCACAAATGTGGGTATTAGTAGAATTTCAGCTAGAAGGCAAATATATGTCATCCTAAAACGTGACTTCAGGGCACGAACCGCATAAATATGACCCTTAGAGAAGACAGCAATTTTGTAATTTCTTTCATAATCAACTTCTTTTGAATCCATCTTTCTGAAATTGTGTTTTGTTTAGCGAGGAGCCAAACAATGGATGCTTTCCTAATTTAAATACTAATATAATGAATGTTACTAAAACTGTTAATTACTGCAGTAAAACTTCAGCTTAACAGAAAGTAACGATTCTTGACGTAACGTGATCCATTACTATACTGTAAATATATTCAATAATCTCAGTTGCTGTGATACATGTATGTTGGGTTGCGTCCAACACTTTTAAGGGGGGAAAATTTGGCTGGCCCATCATATATCTCATGTTTACTTTTTAAAGTGGTCGAACGTTAATCAAATCCAATGTCTTAATTTCAATAAGACATATTTGTTAAAAACTTTATTGGCACTTCAACAAATTCATTTTCAAAATACTTACAATTTTATTTGATTTTCTTAAATGGGAATTTTTATATATTTTATATTTTCTTCAAAATCTTATGTGTGCGTTTTACAGTTTCCTGTACTCTTAACAAGCAGGATTTTGTTAATATTAAATTATATTGCTTGCAAATACGAGTAAATTAGATTTTATATAATATACTATCATAATAACTTTCAGATACAGTAAGTAGATATTAGCCACGTTTATTTATTAGAAGAATAATCCCTCAGGTGTTCAGGATAAATGAGAATAAATTTATAATATAATTGATTAGAGAAAGTAATTGACTTGCAGTGTAGGAACCTGTTAAATGACGTTTAATTTCCTTTTCAATAAAGCTTTGTTGCTCTTTTACATGCATTATTATGCATACTTCTAATGCCTGCATAACTTACAGTAGTTATTTAAATTGCCTTATCGATGTTTCCTAAATACGAATTTAAAAATGTAGAACTAATATAAATCAAACCCACATATTCCAAACACCAGATCACTAACAGATGTTTGTCGTTTCTATTAATTACGTCGATAAAGTATTCAATTTATAGAAAAAGTAATGAAGCTAATCTGCGAAAGATAAAAACCATTAGAATATACTCCTTTGTAGTTTCCTTTCGAATTTGATACAAAAAATTTAACATCACACTAAACAAAAAGTTTTGAACAATTGAACTAAAGACGGTGTTCCAATTCGAAGTAATTTAAAATTACGTTATCTACTTATTTGTTATGTTCGTTTGATTTTGCCGCTTCTTACGAATTAAAGTCTTCTTTTATTGGCCGCTCCGTAGCCGATTACTATCTTATTATTTTCGGAATACAGTTTAGTGTGCCATCTTTTTTTGGTATCCTAGAGAAATGCCGATGAATATTTTATCTACGCGTTTGATCGCGGACGTTTGCTGGAAATTTCCTGCCCTTGAGGGAGCCGTACGTGTTAATTCGTTCTGGAATTCTTAATTCTTGCAACATATTTCGCAATACGGTGAAATACTTTCAGCTTCTGCATATTTGGATTGCATTTTTTTCGGCAGTCGACTTGAGATCTCCTTTCGACCCGGTTGCTTGCAGCGCCAACGACAAGTACTGCAGGGGCGGCATGGGGTTCGATGGGTGGCAATTGCGTGAACAGAACCATTGACAAGTGTCGGATTTAAAAAATACTTTGTCTTCTTTCACTTTTCCCTCCTTGCCTAAACAGAGTCGGGTGCCTCGATCCATTTCCTGTAGTTGTTTCTGTCCCTGTCAATCTGTTTAATTTTCCCATCGTTTTTCCTTTCTTCCCTGCCATGGATGTTATCTGTCCACATTCTCCTTGGTCTACCACTTGGTCGTCTGCCTTCCGTTCTTGCTTCTAGAATTCGTCTTGGGATTCGGTGTTCAGCCATTCTTTTTGTATGCCCATATAATTTTAGCTGTTTATTTTCTATTGTGGTTACTTGTGGTATTTGTTGCAGTTGGTCTCTAAAAGTTGTATTTCTTATTCTATCTCTTCTCGTTTTTCCAGATACTTTCCTTAAGTACTTCATTTCCGCCATAGTTATTTTGGATTTGTGTTTGTCTAGCATAGTCCAGCTTCCTGCCCCATAGGTCAAAATTGGGGCATATACTGTTTTGTATTTGTGTAGCTTTGTTTCTGTCTTTATTTTTCTTTTTCCAATTATACTTCTGTTTATAGCGTAGTACAGTTGGCTAGCATTATTCACTCTATTTAATATTTCGCTGTCTATTCTTCCATCGTTTGTAAGTACTGTTCCTAAGTAAGCATATCTTTGTGTTTCTTCTTCGTCTATGTTGTCTATTTTGATTCTTTGTGCTGGTTGGTGCTCTTGTTTCGATATGTGCATTGTTTTTGTTTTGCCGACGTTGATTTTTAATCCAACTGCTTCTATTTCCTCTTTCCACACGTTCACTGCTGCCTGTAATTGTTCTCTGCTTCCTGCCAAGACCACAATATCGTCTGCGTAGACCATGTTTTTGATTTCTACCGCCTCCATGTTCCAATTGTCTATCTTTAGGTTCCTGGTTCTCTGCTTGCAGTTTTGAATCGCCGTGTTCATAACGAGAATGAATAGCAGTGCACTCAGACTATCGCCTCGCTTGATCCCTTCCTCAATACTGAATTCTTCTGTCTGTTCTCCACCTAGTCTCACTATTCCTCTCACTAACTGTTCTAGTACTTTCCAATCTGTTTTCTAGGCACGGTGACGAATGCAGCTTTGAGATCAATGAAAGGCAAGTATAAATCCCTTCTTCTATCTATCATTTTTTCAGGAATCATTCTTAATGTGAAAATATGGTCCTACGTCTATCGTCCCTCTCTATATGCTGCTTGCTCTTCCTGTAGCTGTCCTTCTATTTCTTTTCTCAGCCTTCTTTCTAAAATTTTTGAGTATATCATTAAAGCACATGATGAAAGACAAATGGCTCTGTAGTTATCACACTCAGTTGTTTTTCCCTTTTTATGTATTGGTACTATATAGATTCTTTGCCAGCCTTCCGGTATCTGCTCAGACTCCCAGGCTTGTCTGCATCTCTTGGTCATCCACTTTATCATACAAGCCCCTCCATATTTAATTAGCTCTGGTGGTATTTGGTCGTACCCGACTGCTCTCCCGTTTCACATCTCTTTAATCGCCGCTTTTACTTCTTCTTCTGTTATATTTTGTGTTCTGTTGTCTTCAAGTCTCTGTTCCCCGTATTGTATGGGGTGCTCTTGAATTTCTTCTTCTTCTTCGACTTGTTTTTAGGTCTAGGACCTGTTTCTTCTGGTATCTTTTCTCTTACTGTTGGCCGTTATTCTGAGACGTTGATTGCCAACTATCCCGCCAGCGTTTTGGCGGCCTGCCTGGTGGTCTTCTAGTCTCCGGTCTCCCATTTCGTGCAATTTTGACTATTCTATCTTCAGTCATTCTGTTTATGTGTTCATTCCACATTCTGCGCCTTTTCCTGCTCCATCTGACTATATCTTCTGTTTCGCACTTTGTTCTTATGTCTTCATTTCGCACCCTGTCGAGTAGGGTTTTTCCACATATTGTTCGTAGAGTTTTCATTTCGCTCGTTCGTAATGCTCTCTTTGTCTTTGTTGTGTCGGGTCGGGTCTCTGCTGTATATGTAAGAATCGGTCTAATACATGTTTTATACATACGTGTTTTACTTTGTATTGTCATATCCCTATGACGTCGCGTAGGCATCCTGATATTTGGTTTGCTTTGTTTATTTGATTTTGTACTTCCGCTATTAAATTTCCCGAACTTGATATCGCTACTCCCAGGTAGTTAAAACACATCACTTGTTCTACGGGTTGGTTGTCTATTACTAACTTACATCTAGTGGGTTCTCTGGCCACCGTAAGGCATTTTGTTTTATTTATGGAGATTTTCATGTTGTATCTTTCTGCGGCTATTTTAAACCTGTGTAACTGTCTTTGTAGGTTATCTTCCGATTCCTCAATTAGGGCGACGTCATCTGCGTAGCACACCGTACTGATCTTTCTATTTCCCAAACGGTATCCATAGTTCTCGTCTTTTGTTAGATCTATTATTTTATTCATTATTATGCTGAACAGTAAGGGGCTCAGACTGTCGCCCTGTCTTATTCCGCATGATATAGGCACTTCTTCTGTTAAGTCTTTGTTTACTTTTATTTTTGTTGTATTGTTGGTGTTTAGCTTATGAATGATCTGTATTATCTTTTCATTTACTCCTTTTTCTTGCAGCATTCTTTCGAATTTCTATTCTTTCGTTCTTTTTAAAGTTTTCTTCGAAATACTTTCTCCGTGTATTCGTCATTTATACTGCTTCTGTTTTTAGGCTGTTATTTTTGTCTTTTACACTCTTTATTTGTTTTCCTTTGTGAGTTCTTAGGTTTTTGATAGTGCTCCAGAAATATTTTTGATGGTATTTATAGCTTTCTTCTATTTTTGTTCCGAAGTCTTCCCATGTTCTGGCTGTTGCCTGTTTTACTGCCTCCTTTGCTTCATCTCTTCTTAAATTGTATTCATTCTTATTTATTATCGTCCTGTTTCTTATATACTGTGTCTAGGCCTGTTTTTTCAGTTTTACTTTTTCCTTCACACTATCATTCCACCATACTGTTCTTTTATACCCTGTATTTATTTTCTTTGTTTTGCGTACGTCCTCTGCCACCTGTTGTACTAGCCTCTTGAGATTCTCCCATCTTTCATTAACTTCCCATGCTACCTCCTCTTGTTCCTCCTGACGGCAAATTTCGACATTATTTTCGAGTAGGTCTACATACTTTTGTTTGTTTTCTTCGTTGTTCAGTTCCTCTATCTTCAGTCTTTTATACTTCTTCTGCTTCAACAAAAAATACACTGTATTTAACCCTTGGAAGGCAATTCATTGCGAATTTGCTTATCGCTTTTGCGGATTAATATCGAACCCCTTTTCTGAATCTTTGGATGTGCCGCTGCTGCGACAAACTTTGAATGACGAATATTTCGTTCCCGACTGCAAGAATATTCAAAGTTTCCCGTTTCCCGAAGAAAGTCTTTGCAATTGCTGCGTCGTAATCGTGATCAGCCTGCAGGGGCGTGCCTGCGATTTTTGTCTGCTTCTCAAGAACCTAGAAACAGCCCAAATTGTGCCTCTCTCTACTCCCTACATGAAGAAAACTAAGATAAAAATTGTTAATTGTGCTGCTGTGAAAACTTGTTCCGAGATTCATTTTACTGGTTTAAAGTGCTGAACTCTTTTCTTGATGTAACGCAAAGCGACCTTCAGTCGTCAGTTCCCATTATTTGTTAATTGTAAAGTGTAATTAATTTTTGTAAACTTGAACGTCGCTGGCTGCGTAGATCTGTGTTTAGTAAAGTAAATACCGTAAGCCAGTGGCGGCGAGCGCTTTGGTTTGGACGTCCCAACTTCCCTTTTGTTCAACTACAGTTTTGATTGTATTTTTTTGTATTGTATTATGCATGAACTCTGTAAGCATTATATACAGGAGGAGGCACAGTAAACGTGAGTCCGATTCCCGTAGGCTGCTGGATTCTCGGCCCTCCTACGCGAACGAATTTTTACTTGCTCTGTACATAATTACGTTAGATTTCCTTCCCTTAAGCATTTCTTGTGAACCACCCCTACTTTTCTGAGTTAAGTCGAAGGCATTTCCATCTTTCCTACTGCGATCCTACGAAAATGCTCGTTTGACCCGTAATATATTATGTTGATGAATAAATAAAACTCTTAGAATAGAAACGCAAGCTAAAAAACTTGGCTAATTATAGGTCCAACTATTGCTGTCATTGTTTATACTGTCAATGGTAAAATAGAAAATGAATGTTATAAGTTTTGCTAAACCCTTCAAGAGGCGGTTATGGGCTAGAGGTCAGCGTGTTAGACTTCTACGCTGAAAGTTTGGGGTTCAATTTCCAGTACCGGAGCATCGGATTTTTAACGGTCGTCCTCCCTCGCAAGTATGCTGCCTAGTAAATTTTCTCTAGAGTAGAGCTGCTCACACTTGTCTTGGTTCCTGAGCCCACGTTAAAGTGTAGGTCCTCTATGTCTGTGGTTTCATGAGCAACACAGGCATAGAAAAAGAGATCGCTACGTTTTCTAAGAGAAAAAGTACTCAAAGAAGAAATCTTTCAATGTTTTGTTAAGGGGCTACTAAAGTGACAAAATAAGCTAACATTAGCGATTCTTATTTCCGCCGTTGCTACGTTAATAGCCGACCTTCCAGCTTGCTGTTTTTTAACCAGTACACAGCATACCCAAGATAAAGTTTGACTAATGATCTAGTAATTTTGTGTTGCAATCTATCATACACAACTCCCCAATTCAGTTGGCAACCATGGGGTCTCAAGCCAAAACATCTCGAAATTCTATCGCTCGAATTTAAAGTTAAAAGGTGGGGTCTCCGTCTTAGCGCTGATGAGAAGCACACGACAGAGAAGAAGCCAGTGTCCAGCAGTGGAATGAAAAGCTATTAACAACGCCGTCAATGACGTTAGTAACGTCACAACGCTAACTGAAGCACAAATTGTAAGAGGAGGCGAATAGCGCCCTGTATATGATAAATATAGTACAGGGAATCCTCTTCCATGACACAACATTTATACACCTCGGTTTTGCTTTAATGCTGTTAGAAAATTGCGGTAAACACGGTATTTTTGAGTTCTTGTATAATTTTTCGTAAACATAAACGTAATTTTTCAACATTCCATTTTTATGTGAATTTCGTATTAATGAAAAATACCGGTCCTTGTGTTAGTATCACACTGCATAATAAAAGTTGAGTTTCCGGCAGATGTAAAAATGGAATGATTTATTCTTATTAGCTTTTGAAACATACTTCCCACTTCCTCTACTGATTTTTAGAACCGTTTATAACACGGTTTGCCTGTATTTTAAATTTAACGATTTAAACTATTAATAAATATAAATTGGTATTTAGAAATAAGTTTGTGAGACTAATAAAAACTAAAACCAGTCAGACCCTGCATTGATAATATAAGGTTGGTTTACAGTAGTCATCACCTCCTCATCGTCCGAAAAATGAGTTCCCCGAAGATGTTCTTTTAAATTGGGGGTCAGATCTGGGGAATATGTGGGTGGTTCTAAAATTTCAAATCGAGCATTGTTGATAGTAGCCATAGAAACACAGTTCTTGTGAGCGCGTGCGTTATCTTAGCGGAACAGAACGCCGCGTTTCAATTTTTCACGCCTTTTTTACTTTTAAGCCTTACGAACTTTTGATGTGAGTTTTGCGTAATCGTCTCCCGATATTGTGTGACCATGTGGAAAATACTCAACAAGAAGAACTCCCTCAAAATACCAAACACACTGGTGCCATTATCTTTCTGCCGGAAGTCACATGGAACTTTCGTGGAGGTGGGGAACCACGATGCCGCCATTCCATAATGTGCCATTTTTACTCTAGATCAAAGTGATGAACCCAGGTTTCATCTACAGTTAAAAATTTTTAGAACAAATTTTAATTACTTGATGCAACGGGGTAGAATCATCCAACACTCCGTACATGTCATTATAAATTTCCTGTGGTGGTAAACTCTTCTTACGAAGGTATTATGTTAGTTTTAGTATTGCTTGGAAGGTAGTTGAAGTCATATTATATAGAAGCCAGGAAAACTGTCTAATGAAACAGCATCGTATCAGCCCATCTCGCTCTTACCAATAATTTCAAAACTCTTACTTAAAAGGCTCAAACCAATAATATAAAGAAAAGAACTGATACCAACACACCAGTTTGTATTCCGAAACCAATATGCAACCGTAAAGCAAGTTCTCCGGGTAATAAGTACCATAGAGAAAAGTCTCAGCATTCTTCTTAGATGTTGCCCGGGCTTTTTATAAAGTATGGCATGAAAGACTAAATCATAAACTAGAAAAAATCTGCTTAAACAGTTTGCTGAACTTTTGAAGTGTTACACCGCAAACAGACTATTTAAGATCAAGCAAGAAGAGGAATACTCCGACTTATATGAAATTAAAACAGGGGTACCACAGGGCAGTGTACTGGGGTCAATGCTATATCTATTGTAGACCAATGACATCCCGTTAACCAACGAGATAACAATAGCCACGGTCGCAAAGGACACCGGTAGGCGAAGGAACTGAAGAAACGGCAGAAACATTACAAGCCACAAACCAAGTGAACAAACAGATGGACAAAACAATGGAAAATACAACTATACGAAACCAAGTCAGTGCATATCAACTTCTTAGCATAACCATTTAGTTAAATTAAGTTACATGAAAATTGTTTGTTAGCCTTTTAGGCTAGTTGTGATTGAACACCTTATAAAAAAGTATAAAAGGGATATCCTTGTCTCGAATTTTTCCAATTCAAGAAAATCACCAGCACCATAGTAACATTAAATGTATAACTTCTATAAACAAGAAGATAGGCACCTGCAACTTGGAATATATTAATATTAATAACTGATGTTCCTAGGAAAAAATATTCATTTGTCGATAACAAAGTTTTCTACGTTACGGACAATAATTAATGAACCATCCTCTTATATTTCCACTTTTAGTATTAATCGGTATCGATATAATTCTCATCTCAAAAAAATTACTTTAAGATATATTATTCGCTGGTGGAAGCTGTGGGCTCCACTCCATACTTTATTGGGTAACTTCTTTAATAAAAATAAATAAACAGTGTTGCAATGTATGGTAAGTACTTAGTGGTGTAGTGATACGATTAACTTCTTGGAGTTAGATTTACTCTATACCCATTTCCATTAAAGCTGTTGTATTGGATATGGAATAACTATCCTATACAAACTTGGAGATAGTATTTCATTGTTTTTGGATGAATGCCAAATCACTTTTTTCACTGATCTACCATAGTCCTTACCACATAGTTTAGGCATCTCTATAACATCTGTAATTTTAAAACTGTTTTAACCACCGCCTTTTTATCAGTATTTAAGTGAATCACAAAAAAAATAAGTTTTTACAGCCGGACTGTTATTTCTTCTTTTACGTAACGAAACACGTTAATGAGCTAGTCGGTTTTTGCAATATCTTGATTTCTATTCAATATGATAAATATAAATGCAGTTTTTGATATTATACTTTTAACTTGATCATTTATATTTGAGTTGCAATTAGTTTACTTATTTTATCGTATTCAACATTTAAATTTTGATTATTGTACATGTGTATGATATATAGCAAAGGAATTGACAATCCAAAAAACACTAACAAAACCGAATAATAAGTTATTTTCGAACTTTTAAGTTTCAGACGTAATTTTTCAGTAACATTTCATTATCCATCGTCAATTCCGCCGGTCACAATGTGCGATTGGTGATTCGCTTTTTTATATGCAAAAACATTCACCCAGCTGACATTCATCAAAATCTAGTTGAAGTGTATGGAGAAGGTGTGATGAACGAGGCAAATGTGAAAAAACGATCTCATTTACTAAACAAATGGAGCACAAACGTGCATGATGAAGCTAGATCTGGACATGCTGACACCAGTACTCAAACAGAATGGCTGCTTCTCGGACATTTATTTATTGTTACCATACAGAAGGGGATAAATTCTTAAATCGTATAATGATGGGAGATGACACATGGGTGTCTCACTACACATCTGCAACTAAACGACAGTCTCTTGATTCAGCGACCAAACCGAAAAATTCCAAACAGGCATCATGAAAGTCGTGGCAACGTTTTTTTGGGACCGGGAAGGCATTTTTATGATTTTTCTGATATTGTTGAAGAGATCGCGAAGATGGTGTGGCAATATTAACCAGGGTACATTACGAGGAGGTGAACTAGAATTGTACCCCATTTTTCTGATTGATTATCTCCCTGGAGAAACCATCAATGCACAAAAGTACTGCGAAACCTTACAAAAGTAGCCCGTGCTGTACAAAACTAAGACAGTGTGTCTGCTACAAGAAAGCGCGCGAACTCGCATTGGACAAAACGCAGCAGGAAAATATTGGGCCATCCTCCATACAGTCTGAATCAGGCGCCATAGAACTTTCATTTCTTTCGGAAATTAAAGGAAAACACGTGTAGACCGATGACGACGTTCACCAAACTGTCACGGACTAGTTCAAGGAAAAGGCGGCAAAGTTCTTCAGTGACGGGATCATCAAGCTCGTCTCCCGATCTCAAAAATGTTTGGATATGAACGTTATGTTGAAAAATAGTTAAGACATGTTTTCATTATAAAAACAAGGATTTTGGTTATAATAAATTGTTATTAATGTATGACAAAACGATTCTTACTTAAAAAACGACCGTCGCAATTTGATTGCGAAATGGCTCATTTTAAAATAATATGGAAATATAGTATCAGCGCAACTCTTTTTTCTTGACATGTGATTTCGCCTAGATGTACCTTTGTTTCAGTAGTAATTTTAGTTATTACCGATATACTGATTTGAACTGGCCTATCAAAATCATTTTTTTATATATTTTATACAAAAGATATTTTAAGATGGCGCTTTACAGAGAACAACATCCCAAGCTATAAATAACACCAAAAATTTTAATTTAAGGAAAATAATACTTATTCATAATTTCTCAATGGTTAAATTCGTTGGAAAAGGCAAAATATCACATTCACATATCACAATCAAAACAGTTTTTAATAATTGAAATAACCTAGGTATCAAGCTGATTCGTCTTAGGAAGCACGCCCTCGCGCAGTGTGATTGTTATGATACATAGGGAATTCACATAAAATTTCGAACAAACTGTTTATTTCTGATGTGATGACGAGTGAAAATATTTACCTAATTTACGTGTTTCATAGAACCAAGACATTATTACAACTATTAACATCACACAAAGCTAGTAATTTACGTTAGTTAATTGGCATCAATGAAGAATTATTATCATGTACCAGTTTGTAATAAAATTGATGGATGCCACTATTTGTATGCAAATTTAAATTTCTTAATAAATGCATGACACAAAATAATTTGCATTACAACATGCAACATATTGTCCATTATTTTCTAAAGTGTTAACTAGAAAAAGAAAGAAACATTACTATTTGCCTCTCAGCGTACAGAATGCAATCTAATTAATTTTATCATCTCGAGTTTTATTTTTTCCCTCTAGAGCAAAACTGTGCTGTTGACGAGGTAATCGAATATAATTGATTTAATTATTTTCTAACGTGTACCTATTTTAAAATCGTTTAAATGCGATTTTTTATTTTTCATTTCTTTCTTATTTACATCTATATGGGAGGTCCTGCGTGTTCGATATTCTTCTACAATTAAGAAAATACCCAGCGCATTTCTATTTGTACAATTCATAATGATTCTAAAATAAACAAAAAAGTATGAATGCAATGGAACTTATATAAAATACAGCTACTCCGAACTGTGAGTATAAAAGCATCTTGTAATTTGCAGAATCACTCTTTGTGTTCGTGTTTTAGTTTTTACGTTGACGCTCTAACCCAAAGCAACTGCAAAACTATCTACTACAACTACTGAATTAACTAGTTTGTAATGACATATGAAAGTAGAGTTTCAGTTTCTAGAAGAATGTTTTGTTTTAATTATAATGGCAAATAAATGGTATATAAATAATGAAAGCAGTGCCAATCGTTAGTGCCTTGCTATATATATATATATATATATATATATATATATATATATATATATATATA
>JABXWE010006246.1:0-63049 GCA_014611495.1 Limonius californicus | reverse complement strand
CTTTCAAAATACAAAAAATCAAAGTACTGGTAAAAAATAAATGAGATTACATGGGAACTCCGTCACTTCATAAACTGACGCAAAGCGGTTACATTTACCGGCACGTCAGCTTGAACATAGCAATTTCGCAAAAGTTCGCAACTTCCTGTTTTAGCGAAATAAAATCAACAGGAGCTAGATGCGATATCCGCCACAGTTACCAGTTGCCACCGAAACCAGAAGCTTTTCCGTTATGACGATCTGCTTCCTCGTATTGCCTTTCATACACAAGCTGCTGTGTTTATTTTAAAAATTCCGCGCATTTTAAGTATTCAAAAATTAAGTTTTAGCTAGTCTGAGCAGTATTTAAAGATGTTACATGGATTTTTCATATTCCACTACTAAAAGCTATTCCGCTATAGTATCAAAACTGCAGTAAAAAGCCAAATGTCTGTAATTTACGAATGTAAGATTAAATTTTAAGCATGATTCCACAATATAGATTTGATGATTTTATTATTCTTTTAAACTTTAGCTTTTGCATAAAGTTTTCCCAATTTTATTTCTATCATTATCAGATTTCGCACGTTTACTGCAAAAATAACAAAAATGATTTGAACTCTACTAGAATTCTGTCACAACCGGCAAACAGTTTTCGCCTTATGTTCCAAAAAACCTAATAACCTATCAAATTCCTCCTAGGGCCGCTATTTCTAAATTAACTACCGAAAAAGCAGTTCCCACCGGGCGTGTTCGGTTTCGCAGATAGCGAAGGCGCAAGGTATGCATCTTTTTATCTGTGCCCAGGTAGCTGTGTGTGATCACACGCTGTAGTATGTAAATAATTAATCAGCAACGTCGCGACTCATTATCGCCGAGTATCTATTACGGACTCCAGGAAGTCATTAGATAGGTGAGGTTAATGGCGCCCCTTCAACGTTGCTTTATCAGACAGAAGACGAGACGCCCTCGAATTGCAGCCTAGATCATGCTGATTATGTTACAAATAGGAGCAGGGAGACCGTTCAAAATAACGCAGCCTAATGAAAACGCCCGAGATAAATAGTAATGTTTGTTAATTAATATGGATTTCATTGAATTTTTGTTGTAGGAAATGTTTAAAACATACATTTCTAGGAACGGAAATCTGACCTTCATTGTACAACATATTTTGCGAAATGTAATTCTAAATATTATTTTAAAAACATTGAATCAATATCCATGACTCGCTTTGTTTAGAGTTAAGCAAGCAGACAAAATGAGTATATTTATGACATTTAATGGACCGTTGTTTGTAATTTATTTAAACATGGTGGTTACGGACCCCGATATTTTCTGCAACAACAAGCACATTTAAATTACAATTTTAAGATATAATCGAACTATGACGGTTGTAACTTTTTTCAATTTTACTTCGTGGTGAAAAACAAACACCTACTTTTGGGAAATTGGTTGCTGTGTGACCACGTGATACTTCAACTTATGTATTTTTTTCATTTTTGGTACAAAAGTATATGTTAGAGCTCCCCCTTGCGCTCTTTTGTCTTACAGAAGACGCGATGCCATCAAATTACAGCATTTAGATAAAACTGATCATGTTATCAATACCGAAGCGTAAAATAATTATGTTACTCACCAACATTCATTGAATTAGATTTTTAAAGATTTAAATAGAAACCCATAGAAATTTTCTTTTTGAGAAGCAACAAAATGTCCAAATTGCATGTATATTTTAGTACATAAAACCGTCTTGCCTGTCCATGTCCCCTTCTGTTATTTTTACCAATTTTGTTTATACAAGTAATGATACCTTTTCAATTTGCTTTCAACGTTACTTTAATGGAACACATGCCACCCTCCAATTTTTGGATGTTACATATAGAAGCAGCAGGGTTAAATATTTTTCTTATCCAATACAAATTTAATTTAGCACTTACTAGTTTTTATATAATACAAAAGTATGCAATGATAAAGTGTAATAATCATTACAAAGAATGGTTCAAATTATTTGATCACTAGGAATGAAACACCTCGTTTGATTCAACCAAAATGGCTGTAGAAAAGCGAGGGCCGAATCCGACTGTAATAAGATGGATCACCGCGCTAAGATACAGGAAAAGTTTAGCCTTTATAGGCACGATATCCAGGGAGGGTGTCAGAAAGGATGTCCACAGGGTGGAGTTTTGTCTCCCTGCTGTGGTGCCCAGTTGTCGCGTAGGGAACTTCTCCTAGAACTACAACGCAAAGGGTGCACGCACGAAGTTACGCTGACAACATCTCCATTCTGGTAAGCGGGAAATTTAGGGGTGTTACACCAGAAGTGATGCAACAAGCCCTAAAGACTATAGCAGACTGGTACAATAGGCAAGATCTTGCTGTTAATCTTACAAAGACCACGCCAACAGCATTCACACGGAAAAAGAATCTTCATCTGAAGCGACTGGAAATGTATGGATAAGAACTGCAAAGATAGTAAATATCTGAGAGTCGCTCTTGACACCAGGCTGACCTTCAATCTCTATTTGGAACGAACTGTAAATAAAGTCACGCAGGCACTATGGGCCTGCAGGAGAACTATAAGCAAAACTTGAGGACTGAAACTAAGAATGGGAAATATCTGGTATACAGACGGATCAGAAACAAATAGCGGCACGGTAGCAGGGACATTTAAAGCTAGAGTTATAGCATTAGCCTGGGATCCTTCACTACTGTTTTCCAAGCTGAAACCATAGCCGTAACATCTTGTGGGCAGACGATGATAAATAGAGGTTACCATCACAAAGCCATCTATATCATGTCTGACAGTCAAGCTGCCCAGAAAGCTCTATAGAGAGTTGTAGCACGCTACAGAGTACTAAAGGAATGTAACATCTTATGGATAGACGATGATAAATACAAGTTACCATCACAAATCCATCTATATTATGTCTGACAGTCAAGCTGCCCTGAAAGCTCTAAAGAACGTTGTAGCACGCTGCAGAGTAGCAAAGGAATGTAACATCTTGTGGATAGACGATGATAAATAGAGGATACCATCACAAAGCCATCTATATCATGTCTGACAGTCAAACTGCCCTGAAAGCTCTACAGAGCGTTTTAGCACTCTGCAGAGTAGTAAAGGAATGTAACATCTTGTGGATAGACGATGATAAATAGAGGATACCATCACAAAGCCATCTATATCATGTCTGACAGTCAAGCTGCCCAGAAAGCTCTACAGAGAGTTGTAGCACGCTACAGAGTACTAAAGGAATGTAACATCTTATGGATAGACGATGATAAATACAAGTTATCATCACAAATCCATCTATATTATGTCTGACAGTCAAGCTGCCCTGAAAGCTCTACAGAGCGTTGTAGCACGCTGCAGAGTAGTCAAGGAATGTAAAATCTAGTGGATAGACGATGATAATTAGAGGATACCGTCACAAAGCCATCTATATCATGTCTGACAGTCAAGCAGCCCAGAAAGCTCTACAGAACTTGGTAGCACGCTTCGAGGTAGTAAAGAAATATCTCGAAACACTAGTGAAACTGGCAGAACATAATTCTGGAATAAGTGCAGGGACACTAAAGGTTTGAGGGTAACGAAAAAGCAGATGAATTAGCCAAAGAAGGTGCTGAAGAGCCATTGATGGGCTCCTGTGGGATAACGTATCGGACTGCAAGGAAGGTAGTTCGGGATAGACTAAACTCCCTATGCAATACCATAAATACTGGTAAGGGATCCCTGAACTGGTGCAATCTCGCCTTTTTATGGATAATAATATAGAACTAAATCGAAAGAGTTTCTGCAACTGAGAAGGAAACAAACAACGAACACAATGGGAGTCATGACGGACCATTGCCGCTTCAATAAGCACCATAAGAGTGGTAGAAAACCCCTCTTGCAGATTTTACAAAGGGGAAAATGAGACACCAGCATATATCTCATGTGACTGCACGGCGTTGGGAGCCAAGCGATACTGACACTATGGGCTGCACGTTTTGGTAAATGATGAGATAAAGAGAGTACCCATCACTACCACGCTTAACTTTTTTAGGGATGCAAAGGTGAGGGAGTGAGTACATAGTGGGTACAATATGCCAATGACCTTCAGTGCGGTGGGCACACCCTATAGGAATAATAATCACATGACACTTTCTCACGATCCTCTTTATCAGAATATTTCCGATTTTCCGTGAAAAATAGATGCATTTATGGCTTGAATTCAGATTTTCTTATGTATATCTAACCGTACATTCGTAAGTTGCACATATTGATTATGTCAGGTAGCGGTATAAAACAGAATTTTATTTCTAAATGACCTTCATTTCACCTTTGGTATATAATTTCCAAAATTACCTTAATTTCCTTAGAACAAACTTCGTTGTAAACGCCCAACCAAAGGTTATATTGAAATTATGTTAAGCCCAAAATTATACCAAGGATTTAAGAAATAATTAGATACATAAACAACTTGAGATTTAGAAACCGATCAAAAGCCAATTAGCATTCAAAACTTCCTTGTTTTACGTGCAAAAGAAACCTTAACCCACATCATTACCAATACCAAATGACAGGAAACCGGGTAAGAATTTTATCATGTTCAGGAAACCATTCAAGAGAACGGCCGGGCACCTGCAAAACCACACGCTAATCTACTGTAAACTGCGTTGGATTAAAAACGAATAAACAGTAACCTTCTTCCTGGGCACAGCTGTTTCCACACACGTATATTCGTGCCGGAATGCGGGCCATTAATATTAAGAATAACAGGCCAAAATGCCCGGTATCATCCAGATTAGTCAAGATGTTTCGTAAGATCCCGCCCTCCAATTATAAAATTCCCCTGACCCGAGCGACGCCATGCGTTGTTTTTTTAAAGGATTGTTGGAACTGACCAATGCTGCACTAAGCCATTAATTCCCACTTACTCCCGTGGCATTTAGAGCGGGCTTTCTTACGTGACCGCCGGCCCACCCGGAGCCACTTCCGGAATTTGGGAGATCCCCGCTAAAGCACTAGTTCCGCTTGTATTTTTTACTGGAAGCCCCCGTGTTGAATCTTCAACGTTTTAGCAGCAATAAAACACTGATAGCAGCAAATTTTCGGGCTTAATGTTGCGAAAAAGAACAAAGTGAAGTGAAAATAATGGATTTCCTCCGAGTAAATACAATTAAATTCAATTTTCGCCAAATAAGAATTAGTCCCCTTGACGAGTCCTGCTCTAAGTGTTACTTTGAATGCAAATTTCCCAAAGTTTATGGTATATAAATATTTAAATTGGCGGAACTCCGCTCAAACTCTTGCAGTTCCGTCACGGATTCCCTCTAATTGAGCAGAGAGAAGCGAATTTTCGGCTAGGCGCGTTAATTTTAAGCTTGTGCAGCGTTTATTGTTCTCTAGTAACATTCCTCAGGATTAAAAATCCGGGTCAGATTTATTTTGGACGCGTTGTGTGATTCCCACGAGCGCTTCTCTGTCGCGCTCCCTTTGTTTTGGACACTTCGGCTTTGTCTTCGGCCCCAGATCCGCGCCTGCTGTTAAGTTATATACGCTCCGCTTATCTCCACTTTGCAATTGAAACAGCACAAGAGTAAAGGATTTATGTTTTCTTATGGGGAGCTGCGTCGGATACACTTTCGGTTACTTCTTCTAATTTAAACTTTTTGAACGATTTTCTCTTCTTCCTCCTCAAACGTTCGCTAACAAATATTTTTTCCAAATCGTGCGAAATTGAACCTTGAACGTCAGATCTAAAAAGTAATCAACCATAGGGACTGTCACCTACATTTCGCCCGTGCATGCTGTAAAAATATACAAACCGGGTACATTTTCTGAAGTCCTTAAATCATAGCGATATTCAAAATTCTAGACTTCATACCTTATTTCTTCTTTCTACAAACTGTCAAAGTTTAGTACCTAAAACTTTCAAAATAAATGTGTTTTTCTTTCTTTCTGCTCCAAACGGCATCCCACGTATTTTTATCAAATCAATTCCGATACTGTGCGAAATGTAATTTTACTGCACGTTCAAGAATACGTATTTATTGTAATTTCTTAATACAAGTCTTAATGTTTGAAAACTATTTGGTAGAACGGACGTTTATAATACAAAATTAAAAATATAATTGAACGGTTTCAATCTTTTTTAATCATGAAATCAAATTCTCCACACAAATGCTTTAATGGGACGAGAAATATTATCAAAATGGCAGCTAGGCGCCTAACATCCCCGAACAGGTATCAGGGGACGCCTAAACGTCGAAAAGAAAACGTAAAAATCGGCATAAAAACTTAGCCGGCGTCGCCCGCGCCCCCTTCGGGGATGTTAGAACAGGCAGTCGATGCGCCGTACTTAAGCAAACAGATTGAGCTCGCGACCGACCCCCTGCGATGACGTGGACACGTGCTGGACATCGATTCGTGTTTCGACTTTGGACGCCCCTGGCGGCCGAACGGTGCGAGCTATCGGAAAGTGCCATAAGGAAAAGTTTTTGTGCTCAACGAGGTCAACAACACATCCAGACCGCAAACCGAAAAATTTTCCTGGTGCCTTCTTTATTCCATAAACTTATTTTCAATCATCTGTCATTCGTTTCTGGATGAAATTTTTGTTATGAAACTCAAGGATCAGACGCAGAATTAAAATACCTTTCAAAGGTTTCACTCGACCCCATTTCTATTCAGAAAAATATTCCAAAATAGCGCCTAGACCCGATTTTGAAAGTTATAATATTTAAATACGAGTTAAAAAGTAGTATTTAGCCTCTCACTAAAGCACACAAAATTTTGTGACGAAATATCAAGTCGTTCGAAAGTTAGTAGGGGGGGGGGGACTACATTTTACGACCGCACTGTATTCAGGCAGCTAGATAATCAATCCTATTCTCTTTAATTAAAATATTATTTAAATTATTTAGTAGAAAGTCTCAAAGCCTCAGAATTAATTTAGTAAAACAGATCTAATGGAATGCTAGTATTTAAATATAGTGGAACTAGTGCGACTGTAACTTTGAACTCTAATTACACAGCCAAGCTTTTCGGACTTATTACCTTTGAAAATTCTTTTTGTTTGTTATAGATAAAATGTAAAAATACTGTATAATCAATACGTAAGGTATATTACCATAGCTTCAGTGGCCAATAATGTTCTCTATAAATTAATTATTAAATCATTATGATTCACGCTCAACATTTCGATGCTTTCTAAATCTTAGTTCTACCAAATTTCAACGATTTTCCAACTAATATACATTTTCCAAATTATACTGATATTCGCAAAATTGCCTAAAATATTTTTCGAAGCCTAATTTTAAGAAAATATAATTAATCATTAAGGCTACTAATTAAATTGCCTAGTTTCAGGCATACAAAATAGATGCAAAATAGAGGCCTTTCGATTAATATTTTAAAACGGTTAAGAGGCTATTGCAATGACTCAAAATAAGCTCAAATTAGTGTTTGCTATTGTCAGCGTGGATATGTTAATAAGTGACATTTCCATTTGCGTTTTTTTAAACTTGTAGACAACGTATTCAAATTTACAATAAAGGTAAAAATCTATAGAAAAATCGTAAGCACTCATAATAAAATATTACCAAAAGCTCAATTATTTCACTTCATTGCAAACTACCTTATTGCATGCAACCCCAATCTTAAGATTTACCTGATTTTCTTATAAACAGAACCAGACCCTGTTACTAATTTAATGCATGATATATTATACCACGTACCTTAGCGCCGAGAAGAAACATATGGCAGAGAAAAGGCCGATGCACAGCAGTGGTACGAAAAGGCTGTTAATAATACGTACTGCCTTTTACATTGGCTGCAGTTCGCTTTCGAACTCAGGTAGAGAGTTTTAAATCTCGAGGCAGACAGGGAAACAAGTATAATAGTTTGTCTATGCAAAGAGCAACATTTAAAGTTTGGTTGACTGTTAAGCTTTGGAATCCCTTCAAGGGTTAAAAAAGAGTTTTGCACATATAATGATTTTAATTTTAAATTCATCATCATTGACAGCCTTTTCGTCCTACTGCCACGTGTTTCTCCTCAGCGCTGAGGTAGAAACAGGGGGGACCTACAGTTTCGCGTGGAATCCGAACGACAGAAATTCCAGAGAAGGTTTTTAGCATGAAGATCCCAAGGTTGCAAGCCGGATTGGGAAATTGTGTATGGTGGGTTGCAGACAAGATTTTTATAAACTTCCATAGTAACGCTAAGGTTTCGAACCGAAGCCAGAATCGATGTTTTGTTCAGAAAGCGGGCCCTCTACAAATTGAGCTACCACCACATACAACATTTAAATTACAATATTAAAATGAACTGGAATGGTTGTAACGTTTTGATATCTTAGGGAAAAAACGTAATGGTTTGCTAAAGTACCTTATCCGTACATTTTAAATCAAATTTAAAGTAAGCTTACATTAGTAGAAAAACAAACTATTCAAGTTAAACTACCCAGTATTTTTCAGATCTTAATTCAACCAGATCCCGAAATCTCTCCAATTAAATCACTGACAGCAAAAGATAAATATGTCAACCTGCAGAAATAACAAAGCCTGATAAAACCTTAAAAACTACAACAGATGTCACTCCAACGGACGGTTTGTTTTCCTAGATTTTAAAGCAACAACATTTTTTGGACACAAGATATTCATGGTGACGTTGCTGTAAGCCAATACTTTATCTAGTGGGTGGCGAGGCACAAAAAATTATCTTATAGCAATTAAGGACTATTAAGTTCCCCATATATTCAAGTGTAACGATGCGTGCATGTGTAGACGTTTTCCTTACACACGCACATTAATTATTTTATGTGTGTTGCTGGGGAATGAAAACAATTCTTCCGAATAAAACTTGTTTATTGGGAACCGTGTTCTATCGCGAAAATAATGAAAAGCGGGCTCACATTCACAATGCACCCAACCTGGTGGAAATTATTGACTAGGAAGGGCGGTATCTCCTGCAATGTCGATTTGCTTTTAAAAATAATATTTCGCTTTTAAATTGTTCACAGAACACTGACTGCTTTAGCCGCTCGCTGCACCAGTTTTACATTTCCCGGCATTTATTGCTATAATTTTTATTTTCCAATAAACAGAAAACGCTCCGGGACACATATTTCCATAACATGCACTTTGGCCAAACAATGGCCGCAAATTCCAACTAAAATGTTTGCCGCATTTCTGGTGTATTCCAAGCAGATTATAAGCCGCGCGACCGCTCTTCTGTTTAGCATTTTTGACAGAAATCAAGACACTCCGCTATCTTAAGTACCTCGCTTTTGGCTCCAGCCTTTAGCCCCTATTAGCCGCCAGAAAGCACCTTAATGACATTTTTAAATTTCAACCTGGTTCAGGAAATCCTTATCGTATCTGTTTTGGTTTTGAAGGCACCACCCGTGTTTTAGTAAACGAGCAACATTCCGCAGTTTAGTAGCACTGATTGACTGGTTTATAAAATTTTTAGACAGGGTTTAACTGGCTTAATCTGCCCAGGTACTGTTCTATTTTAGTTGTTTAGTTTTTTTTTTTTAGTATTCATTCAAGTTCTGATTCATTATTACTTTAAGCTAGAAAGGACTTTGGAGTGTTTCGTTAGATCAAACTGATTATTCGAACTAAATTGGAAAACTGTAGCAGTCAGTAGAAATAATGAACCATTCTTAATTTTTGTGACTTCATTCGAGACCGAATTGGCTCAATCTACCCTTTGGGTTATTCGCTTGGAATACCATATCCGTAATTTCTCATGTTTCCCCAGATAAAGAAAATAATTTTAATTTTATTCATAAGTCAACTTGATTAGTAATTTTTCTGTAAACAAAAACTCACCCAAAAACACTGAAATAGCGTGAATCACGCTTATATTGCGATATCTTTTTTTAATTTATTCATACTACCCCCCACCCATCGGAATCGCTTTCGAATTACTTCAGGAGGGTGCGGGCGTCCCTTACATACTATCCATTCATGCAACATGCACCCTAAACTTAACTAAGTGAAATACGGTCCCCTCAGCCGGGGTTCGACCACGCAGCCGATCGGACCTTATGTCATTGTGACCCCGGCTGAAAGCGCGTATTCGCACTGCACCATCGGGGTCCCGTATATTCCAATATCTGATTCAATCAGGTTTTTGGAAGAACTAAAACGGCCCAATCTGCTTCATGAGTCGTTGCATTTTAGCGTGGGTAAGTATTCTACAATTTCTTATTTTAGCATAACTTTAAGTTTAAACAGAATTTTAAAAGATCTCTCTAACTCCGTTGTAAGCTGTATAGAAAATCAAAAAATGTTCCATACAAATGCTATCCAAAATATTCTAAATTTTGTTTCCATGCTCTTGTTTTTGTGATTCAATTCCGTTTCGAACAGGCCTGTACAAATTCCGCTTAAACCGCGAAATGTGTACACTAAGAGGCGAAACAAAACACGCTGAAGTGAGATGAAAGATCGACATCGTAGGTCTATTACACTCGGCGATGGAAATGTTCTTTCGGTGCGGTGGCTGTTGTTAAATTGCAACGGTTGAACTCACTGGCTATTACTAGTACTACTATTTCTGTGACTATACCGATATTGCACGCGCGGAGTTCAAGTTTAGAATGAGCTCCATCCCCACTTAAGTCACCTTGTTTGTGCGCAATCTGCGGCCAGGGTTTCAGCTATATTGTCAAGCTGTACTGACTTATACAATTCCATCTTCCTATTTCGAGATATATATTTATATATATATATATATATATATATATATAGAGAGAGAGAGAGAGAGAGAGAGAGAGAGAGTACGAAACTGTAATTTTATTCCTTACTTCGAATAACCTAAATACATATACCTAACAAATATTTAAAAAGTCGGTTGTGTTTACTTGTTTGCGTTTTTTTTTTTGATACAACTGCTTTTGGGATAGTCTGTTATTTTATTATAGGGTTTTCGCAGGCCTTGTAGTCCTATCCCTTTGGCGTGAGGGAAGGCTTAACCGTAATTAACCTGCCTGATGAAAGGTGTTTGCATGTAGAGTCTTGTTACTCCTATAGTGCGACCCTAACACGACGAATGTCATTAATTTGATCCTTAATTGGAAACGAAGACTGTGAACCAGTACTGACCAACCAGGGAATTAGAAATTTGCGATCCCTGGAGTGATTCCAACCAGGAAGCGTTTGGAGTATTACACCCAAAGCCTGATTCTTCTTACCACTGAGCCACCCTCGTCTTTGGGATAATCTATACCTTATTTTGTTATAATGTGGAATAAAAGACCTTAATTTCTCATCCATCTATAAATTGCGAAAAGGTATGGTTTCTAAATTAAAATTAAAGAAACTCGATTTCATCCTAAGCACATCACGAAAATTTAAAAATATTTTATAATTTTGCGTTTCATTTTTATTTTTCATGTTCGAATTCCATTGAGGACATCTAAAATGCTGTATTTGAGTCTGATTGTTTTAAAACTAAATTCTAATTTGGGCAAGATTGAGTCAGTTTTATAATAATAATAATTTTCTAATAGTTTGGCACATTTTCTGAGTTTACTATTATTTTTCAAAAAACGTTAGAAATGTGGGATAGGATGAGTTTGATCTTGGATTAAAATTTGTCATTTTACATAAAACTTTAGGGACTAATATTTCAAAAAGTCTGAATTACGTTTGTTTTCGTGTGAATCAATTCTATTTTGTACCGGGTGGAACTGGCTCAGATGTCCCACGAAATATCCTGCTTCTGCTTTTTCTATGCAAAGGTGATTATCTTAATTAATCCCCTAAGCTAATCTGTCCCAGTATAAACAATTTTCTATTTCAATTTATGGAGAAATTAATCTATAAACGTTATTTTTCCATGACTATACTAACCCAATTTTATTTTGGCTCGTTCAATGAATCTCTTGGTTTTATGTAGATTATTTTTGAATAATGAAACATTTTTTAATGGTTTTAAGCATTCCAACCTAAACATTATCTACACAAAGTTACTTTATATATTTTTTTGTAATTACATGTTTCTAGTGATATTTTCTTGGTATAAATCTAGTTTTGCTCCCAAAGTTTAACGCCAATGCATTCTAATGATCCTACTCTAAATTTAAAATTTGTGAATTATTTTCTTGTTTTACGCTGAAACAAACCGACCCTGATTTAGGAGGAATGTTAAAGTCGAGTGCATTTTAAACAGAATATTAGTCAAGGTATTTAACAAAATGGCCGCACGTTTTCCACAAAAACATGATTTAAAGAGTGTAATTAGCAATTACAACGTCCGGAGTTTGTTAAGCAGTAATTTTGGTACGCAAGATTGAAAGGATTTTTAGCGTGAGTCAGGATCATTAAGCGTGTGCTGAATTCAAGTTTCCCCGAAAATGTTGCTATTCTAATGATATCGGAATTGGGTATTCAGAAGTTATGACGATGAAGTTTGTGCGCAGATTATCCATTTAAATTTTGATTTCCAAACAAAAATAACTTTTTGGCAGACATTGACAACTTTGTATTTTAAACACTGTTAGTTTCATATATCTCTCTCTAAGTTTACATTTGATAGATATAACCATATGGCATGTACGCATATGAAGAGGATTAAGCTATCTATTCTAATAACTTCACGGATAAACAAACCAACGGTCAAATATATTTTTAGATTGGAGAGCCTACGTTGGTTTTAAGTGTATGAACTTACTTTCATGAAGAGTAATGCTGCCAACAAGCAACTAATTGTTATATAAACCAACCTTTGAAATGGCGCTAATACAATCAGAAAATTATGAGTTTTAAATTTGTCTCCTCATGAGGCTTTTCTTCATAAAAGTTCGACCAATCTTGACACCTTTTTCCACGCCAATTTGACTAGTTTGCCGTTTAGCATACGTTCTCCAGAATTAATACTTACTTCCATACGAGAATGATGCCTATGAACACAGCCAGGCCAAGAAGAACAGCACAGAGGACTATCACAGCCGAGGTCTGGAAGGAAGGGCTGCTGCGGTAGCTCGCGTCGATCAGCTGAAACAACAAACATCATCACCATGTGCTTACCAGATTCATATACCAATTTAACATGATTTATTTGTGTTGTTTTTTAATTTCACTATAACATGCTAAGTGATTCTGGCATAAACCGTCGACCTTTACATGGTTCACAGCAAGCCTTTATTAGCGGAAAAAAGTTGGATAAAGAATCAGCAGAAGGTAGATTGTTCAAGAGAAACATTTCTTCTGTGTTTTCTATGATCGAACCTCCAATTTACAATAGTAGCAAGTTAAATATTATACATTTTTATGCGATATAATATGAATTATAATTAATATAGGGAAAACGAACGAGCAATCTGATATCAAATCATTGCAACTAAAATGTTTCATCTTATTTGTTAACGGTGATAGTTGTGAAAGAATCATTTTCGCGTACGATGTCCGACAGAATTTAATTTTTTAAGTGGGCAAGTGGAAATCTTGCGATTTACATGGAAAATAAGGAAAATTCAATATTCACTAAAAAATCTTACTAATGTAATTTTTTAAATTGTAAATACGTGTATATAAAGAAATCTAAAAACTATTGCTTTTCATTCAAAAACTACGTGTAATTGTAAAAAAAATATTTTTGTAATCGTCATTACGAATAATATGTAAACAACTTAGAAAATCTAATTCTATAATAGAGAAAATGCGATATTTTCCTGGAAAATAGGAGAATTCGTTAATAATTTCATATTTTCAAAGAATTATTTTTATACGTCTGCTATATACCTGTTGATACAGATTTTACTAGCGAGAAAAATGGTTTTGTGAGGAACTACAAATCTGTTATCTCGAATATGAGTAATTTTAACAATTTCTTATACCTACTTTGAAAAATACCACTAGCAGGTTTGTTTAAAGCAACTTGGGGAATGTAGCTTCATGATTGAAAAAAAAGGAAATAACGTTTGGTTGGAAACAAACACATTCCAATATTGTCGACAGAAGAAACTTTAATTTCACTTCATTTTATAGAATTCTCATGTTACGCAGTAGAATCCTAGAAATTCTATTTTCCATTCGGCAAATAGAAACATATTAAGGTTTCCTCGGATAAAAGACCTTAGGATTTCATATTTTAAAGTAGAACTGTATTAGTTGTTTGTAACATTATATAGAAAATATAATAAAGCAAAGGAAAAAATATAAAAATATCAGTAAACGTGGAAAAATAATATTTTCAATATAGAATTATGTAATTATATATTTATAAAGAATTATTCTTGCATGTATGAACAAATTGTTAATGATGATTAAGAAAATAGAGGAAAATTTTAAGTTTCTTTGTAGAATAGATAATTTAATGTCGACAACATGGGCAAATTGATATGAATCATTTAGAAAATAAAATCTAGTTTTATAATAGAAGAAGGAAAAACTTATGGTTATCCTGAAAACTCTAATAGCGACAATACCTGAAGCTGAAATACATGTTTAAGAAATCTTTGTTATATGTATGTAAAATACATTTCTGTTGCCCAAGTGAAAAATTGAAGAATTTTCCACTCTTCTGCAAATAAGAAATCTGTAATATTAACAGCAGGGACTGTTTTGAAAAAAATCCTTTTTGAAAATGTAATTCTTTGAATGGGAATTATACATATTGAGAAAATGAGGAACATTAGATACTGAAATTTATTATTTTATTTCACACTAAATGTCAACATAAGGCTAGCAGCTGTTAACGAGGTAGTTTTAATTTCTTTTATATTTAATTTTCCCTGAATCTAATTTCCGTTTCATCTAAAAAATTATTATACTTTGTGATAACGTTAAGTTATGTCAGTAGTTACTATTAAAGGCTTGTGGTAAGTTTCATTTTTGGGCTTTTAGGTCGTTTGCCACATCAGTTAACTATTTAAAGGCTCCTTTTTTATTTTCTTGCATGTATATATTGGAAGCAAGGTGCTATAATGTAGTTAGAAAAAGATTTCCTACTTCAATACCTTAATTTTTCTCACTTTCCGACATTCCATTTTTCGATTGCAAAAGTGTCTGAACTTCAATGTCCCTGGGAGGATCTTTTTTAAAATTATAAACTCTTATTAATAAGCCTGTCCTTGATTTTTATTTTCCATTGGAAGAAAATGCTATACTTTGTTGTGCTACGACGAAAACCGTAACATCAAAGTGTTTTTCAACTCGTAAACGTTCGATGAACCCTGGATTAAACCAGATTATACAAAATAAAGAATCTTTTAATTAAAAGTAGGTTCAAACAAGATATTTTTAATCCTACAAATCTATTTACATATCGAGCAGAGCGTATACTTCTAGATCCTTTATTATATTTAAGCTCATTGGAAGACTTGTTCAATCAATCAACTAAAAGTCTTCTAACTGCCAATTTTCATTGTTTCTGCAATAAAATCTAACTTACTTTTCGAACTTTCCCAAACAATTTCGGCAATTATAGCAACATTTATGAGAGTGATAAACGAGAAATAAAGAAACTGAGGTGTTCCAATATTAATTTAAAACTTGCGAGCGCAATTTGTCTCCTGGTGGACAGTAGCAAACCATCAATCTGATATCGTTAGTAATTAGAGTCAGATCAGTCCCTAACAGATTGTGTGGCCGTGATTTGTGGATTGCTTGATAACGGAATGAAATGTAATTAATTCAGCTATGATTTAGTACCGGGTGAACGTTGTTGCTTACTAATGAGATCCGAATATCGCAGATGCACCGGAGCCGAGATTAAGCCCGGAAAGTTTTGAGTTTAGTTATTAGCCGAGGTATTAGATTAGGGATGATGGTAAGAATTAAGATGTTGAAGATCGTATCTGCGCGCTCCAATCGGTGGCGATTAATTGGTCTAGTCACTGAACTTGCTTTAACTGTTGATTAAACTATCTTCGAGAAACAAGGTCGATGCTTCTTAATACATTTTAATTACCTCTGCGTAAAGATGAGACTCCTCAAGTGTAATAAACAAGGAAATTTTAAGCCCATAATGTAATTATTTTTGTGGTATTGTTAACGTCAACGTTGGGAAGTCGAATTAATATTGCTGTTATTCGGAATAATATTGTTTTTTGAAGCTTAATATAAAAGAAAATTGGTTTGTGTTTAATTTAAAAAACCGCCAACGCTGGTGCCGCTTTTTTCCAACCGGGCATATTCCGACACTTTTCTGTACTGAGAAAGAAACGATACAATTTTAACGCGGTTTAATTTTTCGAGCGGCTACGCAAATTTTCTCTTAAATAGAATTGCTGGTTGTGTGAGACCGGTTTAATTTTAATTTTTATTTCGAGATGCCCACGTCAAATCTATCACGTCAAAGTGGGCAAAACGCAGACCCGGAATTGTATCAAATACGAAATTACATCTTGCAAAAAATTGCTTGAATAACAAATTAGGAAAGAATTCCTTGGCTGGCCCGAACCAGGTCCTCACCTCCGGGTTATGATTATTTTTCTAACGATTACATCTTGTACACACAATCCCGGGATGTTGAGATCTCATGCCATGTCATGTCGAAGAAATTCTACGCCGACTGAACCAATCTACTACAAGTTCGACTGATCTTTCTTGCTACGTTACGACGGCCTACTATAAAGATCGAGGTGGGTGGTCCAAAATGTTATATTTATTACCACACTTATAAAACACTACAAACAACCAAAACCATTACATTATTTTACAGACATCCGTATCCAGCGCATTTTATTATAAATCAATAAAAGAAACATGCACAGAAAAAACAAAATATCTAAGAAGGAAGGACTCTATCAAATCCGTTATATTTTATTTTGCGCCAAGATATGAAATCTGAAAACGCTGGAATTACAACTATTAATTTCCTGCTTTCAAGGTATAAACCGACGAGGTTCTGCATTTCGTTTTGTGGACGAGTTAAGCGAGAAAATCTAGAGAATTCCAGGTTAAATGAGAATATTGTAAATTATACCATGTATATAAATTTTCAAACACACGTGTATATTATTTTTCAAACTTGGATCTTAGCTACTTGAAAAACAATCGCCATGTAAGTAAATTATAAAATAAACAGTAAAATATTGATTTCATGTAAGTAGGAGTGACAAGTCATAAAGCTTCTGTCCGACTGTAATGCTTTTTATAAAAAAAAATTGCAATTGCAATAAGTCAGGACGTGAAGCCGCACACAAATATTTTGAAAGTAGTCTATAAAAGAAGTTTTAATACAAATAGCAGCAGTTAAGATAGTTGAATTTTGTACACAGTACTGGAAAACTCCGATGTGAAACATTAATTATTAGTAGGATTTACAAGTACGCCTCATTTTAATGAATATCCACATACATTGCTAAAATCGTTGTGTAGTGTAGTTACAGCTTTAAGCCAGTTGCCCAAATTCGTGCTTTCACGGGCATTCAAATGTGCAGTTGGTGGGGCATCAACGTCCAATCAGATATCAAGCTTTATAAAAATTATAGGAACGATTTGTAACAGTTCGTACTGTCACACTGCAGAAATCGCAGTTTATTATTATGGAGCTTTCACACGCTTTGTAGGCCCATCGCTATGGGGCAAGAAAAAGCTAAGCTAGTTTGTGCTATGCACAATAGGGCCCGACTCTGCAGGTTACCATGTTGGTGCGAAACCGTGCTTAACTTGCCTGGTGTAAGGTGTATGCACGTGGAGCCTTGTTGCTCCTTTAGTGCGACCGTAACACGAGGAGTGCCATTAATTTGATCCCTAATGTCGCATGGAAACCAGGACCAGGGAATTAGAAAAATTTTCGACCCCGGAGTGATTAGAACCGGAAAGCGTTTGGACTATTCTATCCAAAGCTCGGCTCTCTTACCACTGAGTCACCCCAATTCTTAGGTAGTTACCAAAACCTACATAATAATTGTTAATAAATTATTTACAGTAGGACAAGGACTTAGTAATATTATTCTCTAGCATGCTTTTATACATACAAAGAAGGAAAATACCTTATCGAAAGTAGCTGACTATTGGAAACAATATATAGAAGAACTACACAAAACAATTAAAATAGAAAGTGAAGAAAACGTAGACATAGATCAAATGGGTCCACCTATAACAATGATACACTCCAGAGCACCAGAAGCTGATGAAATAAAAATAAAAATTCAAGACGTCACTCTCAAACAAACAACATCTTACAAGTATCTCGGAAGTAATATCAATGAGGATGGAAGAAGTGCTGAAGAGATTAAAATCAGAATTAAGACAAACTAAGGACACTTTTAACAACAAAAAAATCACACAAAATATAAGTCTAACAACCAGGAAAAGATTAAATAAAACATGTATTCGGAGTACCGTATTATATGGGTCAGAAACATGGACGTTAGGAAAAAGAGAAGAACGTCTATTGGAAGCCTTCGAGATGTGGACATGGAGACGAGTGATGAAGATAAAATGGACGGATAGAGTTACGAATAATCATGTACTAGTAGAAGAAAAGAGACTGTTGCTAGAAACTGTAAAACAAAGAAGACATGTATAGGAACTGTGGCGGCGACCCCTGGGGTTGCGACGCCTACCGTCCGGCGAGATACAGTACCTAGCTTAAGCTGGACATACTACACTTTGCAGTACCGCGACAATGAAGCACTTAGGTCCTGGTGCTAGTCAGCGCACTGCCGCTATTGTAAATAAAACTTACAGCTGCCTTCCAGGAATTACTTCCGTGGGAAATATTAAGCGAGGCAGCTTCCACTCCCCCCCCCTATGAAGGTGGAAAGTTGAACCACCTAGGTGCACCAGAAAGAAAAGCCAGTTGACTTGACCGGCTCTTCGTTCACTTCTATATTAAATTTGTAAATAGTCACGTGTACGTTCAACTGTAAATGTATATAAATAAACTAGGTTAATACTTACTGACTATTTATCTATAGTGCAAGTAATAACCAAAGAACAATCCATATATGGTACACAAGATAGAAGGTGTCGTGATAGGAGAAAAAGTCAAAGGAAGGCCACGTCTAGAATTCGTGAAGGAAGTCATGAAATACACAGATGCGAGAAGTTACGCAGACTTAAAGGAAATGACTTGCGATCGTCAGAAACGGAAAGCTGCCAATCAATCCAGGGATTGAAGCTGAGAAAGAAAGAGAGAGGGAGAGCATTCTTTTATCTATCATAATTTTGAAAGTTTAATAATGCTTCCAATATTAGATATCTTCTCCAAATAAATACCGCCAAAAATATTTTAAAATTGACTAATTAAAAAAATAATTGTGTACACTATTTTATTCAAAATTCAATCTCCTAAAATACTTTTTTTATCATAAGTCGGCCCTTGTTCGCGACACTTCCTCCCGAATGAGCATTTATGCTTGAAATACATGTAAATTTCTTATGCGAAGAGTGAGAAGAGAAAGAATGAAATATCTTTATAGTAAATTCGTATCTGTATACAGGGCAATTTTATAACATTCGTAGACCCTAGGTATTTATATTTTTAGAGGCCTATGTGTCTGATATTTTTATTGTTTTATGTATACGCATAACAACATAACTATGGAATAAATTCAAATAGTCTTTGCTAAAAGCGCTAAGTGAACATTTAAACATTAAACTGAACGTATCTACCGAACCTACGCCCTACTGTGTATGTGATTGTGTTAGTGAGGTTGTTGAGAAACGCGACGACTTAAATTATTGTTTTCGTCATTCAAAAATATAAATATATACAGTTGAACCACAATAAGTTAAAGTTCGATGTCTACAATGAATGCAGTACTAAACTATTTACGTTCAATTGACATACCGCCGCCGAAAGTGTAAATGGTCATTGCCTGGAATACTTCCACACATTGGGGTAAAAACCCGTAATTATTTCTAAGAAATTTAACTTCGGGTTACAGAAAGATTTTGTCGGGAAACAGCTTTCAGTCCGAATAATAAAAAAATTTTATATTTAAATATGGTCGAAACTTACAGGAGATAATCGCGATTTTCCACTTTCGTGGAGTTCAAACGTCCCTAACTTCCGCCAATGGGGACGGCCGGCTCTAACATCACATATTTTGAAGCATTATTTAAGTAACTAACAATTGTCTCTGCCAAATGATTCTGACAGTTATATAATATCGGCTTATAAGTGTTTTTAATATTCTTACGGATTCTCCTTGATGGATTCTATGAATACTCGAAGAGAAGTAACTGTGCTTACAGTAAGAAAAACGTGTGTTATGTTACTTCTCAACATAACAGGATGTGATGTTACTAAATTCGGCTCTTTTAAAATAATATATTAAAAGAATAGAATGAGTAATCGATAAAAGCGTTCAAAGTAATTTTAGGAATTTGCAAAAGCAAAATAGCTTATGTACAGTACAGTAAACTTTCTCTTATCAGGTAAGTAAATATCCGGAACTCCCAAGCAACCAGCTCCCCAAAAAAAATAAACATGTAAGTAATAAAACAATATAATAATAATTTCCGCGTGAGCACTAGTTTAAAGTTGTTGCCCAATCATGGTTTCTCCACCGGGCCCCAGGTGCCACCAGCGGTCAGTCGCTCAAGTGGTTTACTTAGTTTATCTGTACTCCAGTATTTACTTAAATTACCCTTTCATTTCTTCATATTTCTCTCATTCCTACTATATTCTGAATGCTAATGATCATAATAATGTCCTGCAAAGTGGAAGGTCGGAGCTCCCGTATCCTTGCACTCACGCCCTGTTTTAGTGTGCCAAATTCATAATACATGGTGAGGTGGGCATTATGCATGAGAAAAACGCAGTATTACTCCTTGCTGATTCGAACGCAGGTGGCCTAATATTTAAAGCAACTGAGTAGACTGCCCGACAGCATCGAGTCGAGGATTTGAACTCCAGATCTTCCGCAGGGAAACCCAATCTTCTGACTACTAGACTACGCTGGTAGCTACTAATGAGTAAATGCATGTATAAAGTTTTAAGGAGTCTTGTATGGTCTATACGTATAATGACCAGATATCCAGAAAGTTCAGTTTCTGGTCCCAATGGAGCCGGATAGAAGAGAGTCCAATGTGTAACGTAAAAAGAAGTAAATTACTTTTATTTGACGAAAAATAGGCTCTTCATGAATTCAGTAGGTAATTTGAAAATTGGCTTACATAAACAGTTAAAATTCTTTTTTAATTTTTGAAATTGTGTTCACAGTTTCCGTACATTCCAATATCGGCTTCCTGACTGACACACAGGAAATAGTGTCACGAGATGACGGGCAAATTTATAAATATTATTAAATATTAAAAAAATTTAGCAGACTGTCCGGATTTTATTAGGCCCTAAGCAAATTACGAAACTAGTTGGCCGTAAAGGTTATGTTCTGTAAATATAGTTGGTTGTATAAAAATGTGAACGGCTGTTCCTTCTTCAGGAATATTTCAATAGCCTAATGTTTGTAGAGCTTTTGCTTATAAACATGGCTTGCTGGATCCTTTGAAGTACACACTCAAGAAGAAATTTATGATGAATATAAAAATTGTTTTATTACTTCCTACATTATTTAAAAAAGGAGGTGTTGTAGCTAATCATTTTTAATTATACTCCGTTAAAAGACAAACATTTTATGAGCATATTAAAATGCATATATGAATAACCAAATGAAACGGTTCATGTATTTTTAGGAGCTCAATCAAGACATGTTTTAAGACACTAAAACAGCCATAAAAGTCGTTGTATAAAATAAACAAATATTCTTAGTTTCTTCTGTTGACAGAAAAACAGCAGGAAAGATATTGACTTAAATAATTCAAAATCGTTTCTACATTAATTATATTCTATGTGCGTTAGAATTTTTTATTGGCCATTAAAAACATTGTGGAAAGTCTGTTAAAATTTCTCGCTTTCAACAGAAACAATTTTAGAAGGGATCAACAATGGCGGAAAATGGACGCGATTTTCTCCGAGTGGAAATCTCAGCGTTTTTGAGACAAAAGCAGGTGGATCCAAATGTAATACAGAGTCTGAGAAATTAGATTCGGCCGAGTAACCTCTGCAGAAGGTAAACTCTGGCCATTCGAGGAGCCGCCGCGCTTGATCGGGTTATGGCCGCCTTTGTTTTGGCCCGGCTACCGGAACCGGCCATTTCAGGTCACACATGACTTCCTGTCTCTTCTCGCCACTCCACCACTTCACGTTCCAGATGAAATCAGACTTATTATGTTCTTAACGTCGACGATTTATTTATCTCGAAATCTCGAAAGCGTCTTCAGGATGACGAGGAGTTCCATTCGAAGTTGTTAACGAGGCAGGTACAACGTGTGTGTGGCAAAACTACTACAGGGTGGTCAGATATAGCCTTGAATTAATTCTGGGAATACAAATACGTCTTGTGGAAGAATGTTAATATACTTTATACTAAATTATTAAATATTTCACTTTGTTCTTAGAATTACTAAAACTAAAAATATTACATAAACAAACACCAGATTTACAAGAAAACATTTCAATATAAATTTCGAGGTGGTTAAAATAATTACGGATTTGTTTTGGGACGGCGAATGAAACTTTATACAAGTTCTAGGAATTGATTTTACAATAAAATGTTTATAATCACAAAATCAAGGTAGACTTGCAAGAAAAAATTCCACACTAAATTGCAGTGATCAAAAATTATAGAGTATGTTGTAAAGACTTGGTAAATAATATGAATATTTTTATAGAGTCATACAAAATGTCAAAAGAAACGTCGAGATGTTAAGAAAAAATGTATAAATGTGAAAAAACATAAAAATGTCTAAAAAACCCAACAATGTCGAAAAAACCCTAAAAATGTAAAAAAGAATGTCGGAAAAAAAGGTAAAATATAGAGAAAAACTTTGAAATGTCGAAATAAACCGTAAAAATGAAAAAAAAAAATCGAAAAAAAGGTAAAAATATCGAAAAAAAAAACTTAAAATGTTGAAACAAATGTAAAAATGTCGAAAAAAAAAACACATCTAAATTTAGATTCGCACAATGTAATTATTTTTAGCATTACGTCCGTCGTTCTGCGTTCTGACATGAAATTAACAAAATTAAGGACAAAATTTGAAGGCAATAATTCTAAGAAAGCTAAAGTTAAAATAAGGTGAAAGTAAAAATCTTCGAATTTGTTGATATTTGCTTATAAGTAAGCAACACTACAGTAAATATTAACGCAGGAAAATTATCAAATTAAGGACAAATGATATAAGAACATATTATCTAAACTACGAGGTGGTAACAAATAACTATGTATTAGTTCTAAACAAGGAAATTATGAAACAAAGGAAAATATTTTATGAGTTGTCCCATGATAATTTTTAACATAAATCACGTTGCAAAATCGAAGATTATATTTGCTTTGAAAAATTCTACTCTAAGCTACCGGGTCATCAAAAATATCCTGAGGTTTAATTCGCAAATTTAATGTTGTTTTGGAGAGCAATCTCAATTCTTTCATATTACAATGATCTCCAACATAGAACCAACGTAAAATTCAGGACTTTTTATTAAAACAACTACAGGATAGTTAAAAATATCGTAGAATTGCTTCTAGGAATATAATAATGTATTGGCAAACAATTTGAATATTTCCATAAGTTGTCCCATTATGGTGATCTTAACACAAGATAATTGCAAAATCCAGGACAATGACTAGTTGGGATTTAACCTGGAAATTTAATGGTGTCGTGGAAACTGATCTGAATTTTCAAAAATTGCCATATTACAAATTCAAGAGAATTCTGTTTTTCCAATGGATATTTATTTATGCTAGCAGAAGTAAAAAAATCTCCATAATTGAATTATGACGACATTCAAATTAACTAATTTGCTATACATTTAAGGCAGTTACTTGGAAATTAGGAAAATTATTTTAAAATTAGCGAGGTGGCTGTTGTGTAAGCAGAATCATTTTAAAATTAGAGCAATTTGAAAAAGTGTGGGTCATTATCTCTGTGTCTTATACGTGTCGTGTATGGAACAATTATTATGTAATTAGCATAATTACGCCGAAAACAATAAAATTGCAATGAGATTCTGCTAACAATAGTGGAACTAGTTTATGGATTAGTGCGTAGATAAAATAAATTCCTAATTCTTTTTATTTTCTTTTGTTTGGTATTTCCGATAAAATCAAAGAAATAATTTCGCTTCAAAGTTTTTAACTTGTAAGTCCAAAACAGAATCGTCGAGTATTAGAATTTCTATGAAAACACCAGAAAACATTGTTTCTCTCTATATTTTTTATTTGTAAGTGGAGCAAAATCCCATTTTTCTTTTAAAGACGGGGGTATCTTTTTTTTTTTAATCGTGGAGTTGCCAAAGGCAACTCCAACATTCCCATCTCACCCAGCTTATCCCGCCTCAGCACATTTCGTGCTATTCACAGGTCTAACATGACCCACCCTTGAAAAACCCCATGCCCCAGACACCACAAACACCCTGGGAAAGTGCAGTGCTCAGGATTTGAACCTGAGCGACTTTGGTAGAATAACTCCAAGCCAAGCGCTGCGGCCATTACTCTACCGCGGTCCCCAAGGAGGTATGTATTACTAAACATTCGAAGAGATTATTTTCTCCAAAAGTACGTTTCTTCCATCATCATCATCATTATCATCATCGTCATCACAGCCTTCTCGTATCCACTACTGGAAGTAGGCCTCCCTTCCTTCTTTCCAAGCCGTTCTGTTCTGAGCCTTTCCTACCCACTGTCTTCTCGCTGTTTGACGAGTGTGGTCTATCCAACTCTTTCGTGGTGGACCCGCTGGACGTTTTGAAAGTCTAGGTCTCCAAGCTGTTCCCGGCTAGAACGCGTTTTAAAAAGTTGTGCAGAAACTTTCCGCGTTGTTGTTTCATCGGAAAGGCGCTGATGGAACTAGGAGTCGCACTCCTACGAAGGCCCCACTCTCTACTGTCTCAAAACGACGCCAACCCGAGCGAGGACAGCTGGACCGGCCATACAAAAGCAATTTCCGAGGAAAATTCATTATCTTCTGAGTCGAAGTCCGTAGAAGGAAGTCCAGTACCAAAACCAGTCCGGAAACCGAGAAAATTTCTGAGTCAAAGCCTGGATAAGGAAGTCCAGCTCTAGGACCAGTCCGGAAACCAGTCCAGTAACCGAGAACATTAACCGAATCCTTTAACTAAAACCCAGCCCACTGTAATACCTGAAAGTCCTAGGAATTCATTCAACACTGATTTAACCTGGAGAAACCCGCGTTCTTGAAAGTGTTGCCCTGCATTTAATTTCCGTTCAACACTGATTTAACCTGGGGAATCCCGCGTTTTTGAAAGTGTTGCCCGGGTATTTAAATTATATATTCAACGCTGATTTAACCTGGGGAAACCCGCGTTCTTTACGTGTTATCCTGTAATTAATTTCTTTCCGAGCATTTAAACGTATTTACGTATTTTCACCTAACCTGAAAAAACCCGTATCGAGAGAAGTTTAAAGAATTTACTACGTATATCGCGGTACCATTTAGTTAGCCTGGGGCAACCTGTGTTTTCGTTTGGTGCTTGCTTTACTTGAATTTTGAACAAACCGCAATTCCTGCGAAAACCCGAACATTCAACAGCACGCCGCGATAGACCGGCGAATACAACTAAGCCGTTAACTGCACCACCGATAGAATTCGCATCACTTGATGTTTTCTGGGCAGCGTTCTTCTGTTTGCCTTGCTACATGATAGGCCCTAGAGCTAGACCATTTTCCTATCAATACTATTCGGGTGATGTCTTCAACCTTTGATCTTTTTCAAATATCTGAGTTTTTGACCTTAACGCGTAAGCTAGTACCCAGCATTGGTCTCTACATTAACCTTTGGGGTACTTCAAGCCTTGCCATATTCTGTTTAGTCGAGGTCATTGTCTGCATTTAGTATTTTAATACTGGTATATGATACTCGCGTTAAAGACTTTACTTTTTAGACAGATGGAGATGTTGCCTTTTAGAATGTACGATAGCTTGCCAAACGCGCTACATCCCAATTTAATTCGTCTTGTCAGTTCAACTATTTGATTGTCCTTCCGAGTTCTATGGTGTGTCCCAAGTATACGTATTTGTTGACGTTCCCTGTTGTTTGGTCTTCAATAGCAACTTGATTATCTTCAGCGATCATTATTTTGGTCTTGGTTATACTCATTTTCAGTCCAGCCTTCCTCGATTCTTGATATAGTTGTTTGAGCATCTCAGGTGATTCCTCTGATGTTGCTGGTATGATAACAATGGAGTTGGGGTATCTGAGGTGGTTAAGCATTCTGCCGTTTATGTTGATTCCTTGGTCGTCCTATTGTAGTTTTTGAAGATGTCCTGTAGAGCTTAAACTGAACAGTTTTGGGGATATCGTCTCTCCCTGCCTGATTACACGATTTATGGGGATTTTATTTATTTTGGTACTGTCTTCTAGTTTGACACTTAGTATAGCGTTTTTGTATATATATATATATATATGTGCGTGTGTGTGTGTGTGTGCGTGAGCAGTATTTGTATATCTTGAGTCTATTCTTGCATTCTATAAAGCTTTCGTAACCACGCTCCATTGTATCGCATCAAACGCATTCTCGTAGTCTCCAAAGGCAAGATGTAATAGAAATGTATATTTGGCACTTTTTTCGAGAAACTTCGCAACGTTTGAAGGGGGTCTATTGTATTGTAGCTAGCTTTGAAATCGAACTTCTCTGGGGGTTGTCTGTAGAAGTCCAACCTATTGGTGATACGGTTGTTGATTATTTTAGTTAACCGTTTGTAGAAGTGGGAAAGCAGACTGATAGGGTGTTAGTTATCAGGTTCGGTGTTCTCGCTTTTTTATGCAGCAGGATTACGTTGGCATTTTCCCATATATTTTCGGTATCTTTGCTTCCAGTATGTATTTATCTAGAATGCATTTTAATAGGTTTGCGCCACCGTATTTGAGCATTATTGTCGTGATGTCATCTTCTCAAGGGGTTTGTTGTTTCGTGCTTAGGAGAGGGCTAGTTTTATTTTATAATAGTTTATTTCCGGGATCTCCTCTGAGTTAACGTTAACAACTATGGATGTAGGGGCTTGTGGTGTCCCGTCTCCTATTGTCGTGGTGCATAATTTGGAGCAGTAGTACATAACGACTATTAGTTCGTTTCGTTTGGATATTTGATTGTCCTGAGCGTCTCGAAATTAGAATCAGCAAGATATCAAGAGGCACAAAAACTAATAAATTCGTTGAAGTCCAGGGGTCTCATAGTGGGATATATGTAATAAAATATAATAATATTATTTTGACGTTTAATGTAACTATTTTATTTATATTTTGACCTGCCGGCGTTGCGATTTTTGTTTTTAAGATGTAGTAGCATGCTCACGCAATAGTTTTGTGATTACCACTTTGATGTTTAATTTCAAGTACTTTGTGCTTGGATTGTTTTTGGTCTGACGATGGATTATAGTTAATCCGAAAACGTTTCATTACAATTTTCTAAGTTCATATATTAAATTTTGTGGGAATCGACATTGGTTTTATTATATTTTACAAAAAGTAATGATACAAAAACGAAGACTACGAGGAATTCCGAGAAATGTAGAGCAGCAAACAAAAACGTTAACAAATCCCTGCGGAACGACATGAGAAACTATAATAGTTCGTTGGTACAACAATGTATAGAAGACAACTTCAACGTAAGACTATTGAAACATAAACGATGCAAAGGAAAAAAGAGAATCTATTAAGGTTTATTCCAAATCATTATACATTTACAATACACACAGAAAATTATCAATCAATAATTGTAGAAATTTGCAATTTTCGACCATGACATCGTTTTTTTACACGTGGGAATGGAAAGAAAGGATTTTTGTTCAAAAATTCTATAAATTTAGAAAATCTGACGAAGAAATATTATATTTAGGTGTTTTGGAATAATTGTGACGTTTTAAATGTCACAACAGACACCCAATAATGGTACTTGTGCATGTTTATCTATTTATGAATTCGTTAGTAGTTGTTTGATTTATTTGCTTGAAATTCATATTGTTTTGAATTTATTCGTGAATTGATTTTTACAGAATTTAGAAAACTAGAATTTCTGGAAAAAAGCTAGATTGAAATTTTTTTAATTAGGTTTTAGACTTTTTAAGTTGATAGCAATATTTTAAACATCTTATTTAAAATCTAATTTATTTTCCTTCTGCATTTTTCGCTTCTTAACTTGATAACACATTTTTATTCAACAACTTCTTTCAGTGATCATTTCTGCTACAATACTTTCTTTTCACGTTTTTTTTTTTCACTGTGGGCGAAGATAAAATATATTTTTATATAAAAGTTGCAGTAATTTGTAAGTTCTGACAAAACATGCTAATCAATAATTTGTGTTCATATATCCTTTAATTTATTTAAGATTAAATTCTTTTTGGGCAAAGAGTTTTATCGCAAGCCGAAAGTTAATGAGCGACCTTTGCGTATTCTCATCATCTCATTGAAGTGAAATCCAATTAAAGCGCCCACGCTGATTAATTTATACAGTGTAGTGCTCTTAATAACGCAAATGTAATTTCCAGACGACCTTTGTGTACTAGTTGTGTATTGATAAACGGAACTATTCGCAGCAACAAACGTGCGGTTCGTTTACCCTCCATTATCATCCGCCCCGGTTTAACGTCGACCATTATCTAATACCGTTGACTCAAGAAAACTCGGAGCAAGAGGAATGGATATCCGGACGTTGCCAACTACCAACCTTCCGGCGAAACCCTCTACCTTCGCCGCAAACTAGCAATAAACGCACCCCTCTAATAACTTTGTATTTACAATCAGAGTGGAAATGACTACTACATTATAAACTCTGTTGAAATTCCACCCCTAAATGATGACTTACGAAATTTTAATGCCAAGTATACCTATGGCAACCCAAATGGTTTTCTCTTAAACATACGTCATTGCTGAAAATATGCAAAGCTTAAAAAACGTGGAACTAAGTAGAAGTGTATGCAGAAAAAATGGAACCGGAAGATGAGTTTTCCAAGCTTGCTTTGTGCGGTATTTGAAAATAGGCGCGAATGTATGTGGAAGATTTTATATAATTCTAAATTATCACATCTTCAATGCGAAGAAATGTATATTTTGAATGAATAATAGCCAAATATATTTAAATTATGGGAATACCTGAACATATGGAAAATATGAGGAAATACTGGGAAATGCCTAATTGACACTAAGCTGTTTTAATTGTCACCTAACTAATGGAAGTCAATGAATAGGTACCGCAAAAGTGCGTGAAGCTAATGAGAAAATATAAACGATTAAGAAAATGATATAGATGGAAGAATCGGAAATCTTAAATAAAAAAGCTTTGGACCTTGTAGTCATTAAGTAATTACCCGATTTACTGCGGCTTCCGTTGTTTTGTTTAAAGTAAAAAATCCAGCATTCAAACATTGAGCCTGCTAAACATATTCTAGCCCTCAAGACTTTCTAAACAACTACAAAAATATAAATTACAGTGTTCAACCGGCGGCTTACTCTCAAACGGGTTATTGCTCCGACGTCTTAAAATACCCTTTTTTAAGCCGAAGTTCTCTTTTCTAAAAGCATTCGAAGATGCACAAGGGCCACTCTTTTTTGTTCACTCTTTCGACCTTCGTTTCGTTAATTAAGTGGATATAGCGATTTGAACTTGAAATTAAGGCCGTAAATTTGAGATATCAAATAAAATGCTAAGAATCAACTTCAACTTCATAATCTTGAAACTAGAAAACTTTAAATTCCAGATCTTAACTTAAAATGAGAGATCTCAATATCAGACTGAGAATCCATAAAGTTGATGTTGTAATTTCGACTGAACATTACAATTTAACTTAATATCATCTGTCAATTTCATCTTTACTGAAATACCTCAAATTCCTGAACTAGATAATGGGATTTCTATTTTAAACTCCAGAAGATTTCGATATACGTTTCGAGGTTTTAATTTCCCACTCAAAATCTTCAGAGCTTTTCGCTCGCAGGGAGAAATATCAATTTAAAAATACAAATCGCATAGAAGTAGGTACTTGCTCGAGTATTTTAATGGTAAAGTCCCCAGTTAAAAGTTTGTATTTCCATTGTTAAATTGAGAGTTTTCCTGTACCCAGTTAAAAGTTTTCATTTCTATTGTTAAAATGAGATTTTTCCTTGCGAGTCAACATTTTTGAAGATTTCAAGTTCGAAATTAGAACCTGCAGTTTTGTGCCAAAATCTGGAATTTCAAATCATTTCAATGTACCCAGTTCGGAAATTTCAGTTTGTAATTTCAGATATCAATTTAAAAATAGAAATCGCAATTTTAAGCTGTGACTTTACCCTTAAATTTTCGAGTTTAGTACTAAAGCTCTCAAAATCCCGCCTTATAATGCGAGTTTTCAATTATAAACTTTAAGGGAGAATCTTTAGACTGGAAGTACAAATGGCCAAGTTAAAGATTTCAATCGATGTTCGTTTCGATCTCCAAATTTAGAATCTAGATCTTAATTTCTAGTTAAAATCTTAATTTGAAACTATGCATTTTTTCGGTTTTCAACTCAAAAGGTTGACGAAATGCGTAACATTTCAACTTTAAACATGAAATTACAAACTTAATTCGAGTTCCTCCAGATTTCTGGTTGAAACTGAAGGTCTCGATTCTATATGCAAGATTTCAACTTCAAATTCGAAATGTTACCTCCAATTTGAGCGTTCTGTTGTTACTCGCCTATGAAGTTGAGATTAATAATTTAAAGACGATTTTTTCATAGTTTTATAAAGAAGTTCTTAGAGTGTGTATATTACGTAGGTACGGAAAATAAGATTCCGGAGTTAAACTTTTATGTGCTTCGTTTTGTTTATAGCCAGTCGATTATGTTGCCTCCAGCGGAGTGCAGAATGATTTAAAGCTCAATATTCGAATGGGTGTAGTTAAATTCTAGCAACATTAAGGTGGCTTTTATTGGTTGCCCGCGATACAAAATTACAACAAAGTTTACCGCAGCTCAAACAATTTTATTGCCAATAAAAGCTTAAACTCGTTTGTTTCTAACATCGGGGCTCCGAAATGCTCGAGTGGTCATTCCTTTTGCTCGTTTTGAGGTCCATATCCCACATACCGACGTGTTTTCGCTAGGTTTCCCGCACGACAGATCGAATTCGCGAATATTTTAAGTTCACAAACGACCAACCCCTGCCAGGACGATTTATTCGCACTCTCAGAATTTTAACAACCCCGGAAAGTAATCTAAGTGGAACTCCCACGCCCTGATGATTTCTAAATTCCCTGTTGCTAGTTTTAACTTTTATTTGTAGTTATGGAACATATTTTTGACTAATCAATAATATGCAACATTTTAAAGTTGATACTAGCTGAACCCCACGTTGTTGAAGATGCAGCGAGTGGAACAGAAATAGAATCTTGACATTTATTTAAATTAATAACTCATCTTTTAAGGCTTGTCCATTAAACTTTGAAAAGATATTAAATTTTAATTTAAAATACTTAAAGTTTAAATGTAATTATTTCCTTCAATCTACTGTCTGTTTTAAAATTATAATTTGGTTTCAGGCTATCTGATAATTGCAGAAAGAAGAAAATGTTTCGCTGGCATGGTAAATAATATTTTAAGGATTTCAAAAGTTTAATACGCGTTCGAATGTATAAGATTTTAATATCATCCAAAAATATTGTGTAACATCAAATGTTGTATTGCATAGGACTGCAAACTGTTGTCTTTTTTGGGGTAGTTTTGTATACAGCCGCCTAATAAACTGTTACAGAGCAACATTCAGTTTATCTTATATTTTCGACATGATGACCATATTCGGAAAAAAACAACAGAGTCGAACTTTAGAAGATATTTTGAATAATTTATCTATCGGGAATTATAACTCGTGGTGGAACCAGAGCTGAAAGTGGAAAAAAAGTCTTGACGGAACGCAATTGGTTGGGTACTTTAAACAAATGAAACACAAGAAACTTGTGACGTAGAAGTTGGTATCGTGTACAATGGACGAGTGTCCTACGTGCTTCTACCTCCCACCGCCAGCTATATAATGATTTCAGTGAGAAATCAGTTTGTCTCTCCCTGTTTCAGCACCGTTGCGCCCTACCTCATGAAGAATCTCCGGGGCCGGGAGAGGGCCATAGCGAGGAGGATGTTACGCCTGGATTGCTGAAAGTCTGTGACCTAGCCGGCATCTGTCCGATCGAGGGCCGACTCTCTACACTCCGGGACCGATCAGAGCAATCGAACAAGACCGCGAGGAAGCTATCAGGACGCTAAGTACTCCAACCATCATCAGCAGGAAGCCCAAGAAAAACCTAAGGCATCCGCCTGCCGTTTTTCTTGGTGAAGCCCCGACCATCTCCGAGGACCCACAGGACGTCCTGGAAGAAACCCCACTAGCAGTCCCCTAGCATACCCTCATTTACGAATTAAGGCTTAAATTTTAAAACATCAAATTCTATAAAACATAATGTTTGTTTTTTTTTCTCTGCCATTTTTCTTCTTTGTCTTGTAATTATTTAGATTTTTTTAAAACCATACGTGTCATGTAGAACCGGCCGAAGAGGAGGACAACTACTAAACCGCCATTGAATTGTAATTTATATAGGTAGTCTTAATTTTAGGGTGACATGTATTTATTATGATTCAATATACTGTGAAAATTTAAATTCAATCAGTTTGTGGTCATTTTTTGTTGTTGTACATTGGTTACACAAAATAAACTATTATTGTCCTTGAGTGTGGTGATTTTAAACCGGAACTGAAATCCGTTTCCAAACCTTTTACCGGAACGGCGTTTAGGAGAGTTCCAGCTTACTTTCACCCCTGACCTTGGACCATACGAATCGCGATTGCCATAAAAACAAGGAACTGGATTCACGTCGTGATTTACTATTTTCGTTAGGTACTGCAAGTGTAGACGTTATGATTTTTCCGGATTCTGCCACCAGTCTAGTTCCTACTATGCCATCATTATTGTCATAAACATTACCGCGACTGATACTTTTATTCTAAGCATGTCGAGACGGAAGTTGTAGACTTTGTAAATATGCGTAACTGTTATCAATCATGTAAATGTTCATTAAATTCGAATAGGTGTCTATAAGAGCGACGTGTCTTCGAAGAAGAATATTTCGGGAATGGCAATACACAACATATTGACTGCCAATAATATAACCATAAAGTGTATGCGGAATTTTCTTATTCGAGTTGAACACTGTATTCATTCGATAAAAACAAATATAAGATTCAGCTCGTTATGTGGTGGATGTGCTTCTATTCTATTAATGGTTTGGGGCAACAAACAAGTTCGAACCGGTGGAAGGGTTACGAAATTGATATACAGGGTGATACTAAACATGTGCGAAGGAGGGTGTGTAACTCCTACATCAGTCTTTTTTGTAATTTGGCGTAGTTGCGGATACGTTGGCCTTCACAGTTTTTTACATCAATTCATTGAAATGTAAATGACTTCTTTGTTTTCTGTCCGATTGTGATAAACTTTAAATACATACACCTAATTTCCTAATTTTTAAACCACAGTTTTCATTTCTGAGTCGTTCATGCACTTTTCCTATTCAATTGTATATTTTTCTTATCTGGAAATTAAGGTTAGATTGATAGCTTTCCAGAACGACGAAGTTTATCAATATTGGACAACAAATGAAAAGGTATTTTCATTTCAGGACATAGATTTAAAAATACTTTGAATCCCATATGTTACAGTACGAACTAAAACAATTACGAGTGTAGGCTGAAAACTAATGCACACATGCTTGTAGAGCGTGAACGAAATGACCTTCAGAAGCGAGCCAGGTGGCATGTGGAAGTAACATTCCCTCTCAATACGCATGTGCAGGTTTGAGGTCGTTGCGTTCATCCAGTGTATTTCGAGAAGCGGAAGTATGGAGACGTGTTCTAGTGCTATGTCAACGCGAGTTAAACAGCGTGCTGTTATCGAAATTTTAACTGCTGAAAAAGTGACTCCTACTGACATTCATCGTCGTTTAAAGGCTGTTTATGGTGACGATGCTGTTGATAGGTCTACTTTAAATCTATGGGTAATAAAATTTCGTGGTTGCTAGACTGGAAAAACCATAACTGTTGATGAAACACGCAGCAGACGTCCGACCACTGCCACAGACGATAAACATCGCAAAATCGTCGACGATTTGATTCAAAATGACCGGCGAATCACTCAAAAGCGTATCGCAAACCACATTGGAGTATCCAAGGAACATGTCGGCTTCATTATTGAACAATTGGGATACCGTAAAATCTGTGCACGGTGGGTACCACGCCATCTCACAGAAGAGAACAAACAGCGTCGATTGGAATGCTGCGAGAAACTTTTGCAGCGCTACCGCTACCGTGACGAAGGAGACGACTTTCTTTTGAATATTGTGACGGGAGACGAGTCATGGTCTACCATTACCACCCGGAAGAGAAAAGACAGAGCTCAGAATATCGACATCCGTCTTCTCCTCAGGCGAAAAGTTCAAAACACAACCATCCGCAAAAAACTTCTTTTGACTGTGTTTTGGGATGCCCACAGAGTTTATGTGACCGATTTTCTGGAACGAGGGGCAACGGTAAATTCCTCTCAGTACATACAGACTCTAAAACACCTCCGACGTCGAGTTTGTTGTGTTAGAGGCAGCCTGGTGCCAATAATCTTGCAACATGACAACGCTCGTCCACACACCTCGCGCGCAACTGGATAGGCTCTGCGAAACCTGAAGTTTGAACCGATTCCACACCCTCCTTATTCCCCCGATCTTGTGCCTTGCGATTTTCATTTTTTCCTCTACTCAAGAGAGACCTCAAGGGTAATAATTACACCTCGGACGATGAGGTGAAGGCAGCTGTCAAGTCCTGGATTCGAGAAAAGTCGGAAGAATTTTTCAGTGACGGAATGAAAAAACTTGTTACAAGAAATGTGTTAGCAGTAACGTAACGGTGACTATGTTGAAAAAGAAATATAAGATTTTGAAACTTAAGAGTTGTACTTTAATGTACTTTTTGCCTGATCTTGCTATTTGGTTTTGTTCGCGCTCTACAAGCATGTGTGCATTAGTTTTCGGCCTACCCTCGTACTAGGTGATTTATGTAGTATTTTAATATTCTCAACTATATGTAGTTACAGTTTTTCGCACCGAATCACCCTGTAAAGATTGCAATATTATCTTTTAAGGAAGTACAGTGAACAAAGCTATTTAGTAATAATAGGTGTATTGTGACAGATTTGTGCAGGAAGCCGCTCTGAAAACTTGGAGCAAAATGATGGTTGTGCAACTTGCAAAAGTTCTATTAGTTGCCGCTTCAACTTGTTCGAGAATTATTAAATCGCCTGGACTTGCAGAACACTAAGCTCATTTTCTGAAGCTTTACAAATATCATCTCTAATAACACAACTGCAGCTCTTGTAGAATACGTCAGGCAAGTTAATGACAGGAGCCAAAAAAACCATTTTCTATTTCATTACGAAATTAATAGCGAGAAGTAAAATGAGTCGATCCAATCTAAATCTAAATTAACTATCAAATTTCCGGCGCCCCCTTAGGTACCACAACCCCGTTCTAACTATAGCCAACTGTCGTATTATTTACATTCGGGATGTTTTATTGCATCTTTGCCTTGTGCATAACGTTTAGCATCAAACGAGCGATGCACCGCCATGTGTGATGCAGGAATATTAATAACCGCACACGAGGGCTGTAATTTTAAATCCGAGTTTCAGAAGACGAATTAATTTACGTTTCGCTGCAAGGTGGAACTTTTGCTAGCTCTGCAATAAATAACGCTTTATGACCCGGGATTAACGAAATGTGACGATTTACATTTACTCTAATGTGGATTGAGTAAATTTTCCTGCGGAAATTTCCGACTTTTGAAGTTTAGTTTCATATTTTTGATTAAGAATTGAAGTTTTTGATTATTGATGCAACAATTATTTTTTATTTTTAGTTGATTATCTTGCAAGCACGGCCTCTACTGACACAGTGGTTTTAATTGAAAAAATACAGTAAAAAGTAAATACTAACGAAGAGAAGAAAAGCAAATATGTAAAGATGAGAAGGAGTTTAGTTGAAAAGAACGTACTAGGATGGAAAGAAAACATAGTGCCAGCAAAGAATAGGAAGGAGTGGAAAAAGTTTTGCAAGAACTAGACAAATCAACCAAATAACTAAGAAGAAGAAGATGTAGAAGAAGCAAAAACCAAACATGTTAGAATGTATTTTAAAATATAAAAAACAACTAGTTTGGGCCAAGATACAACAATTTTGTTTAAAAAAAAACTACATATTTTGGGAGTAATTTAAATGCTAACGAACTAACCTACATAAGAGATTTCATCAAAAAAGCATTTAAAGTTGTAATCAACAGCAAACGCTCATATTTAATATACTCTGAATTTCCAAACATACGGAACGAACAAAAATTGTAAAGATGCGTGAATAATACACCCATCAAAAAAAAATTTCGGGAAATTATTCCAGAAATGCTGTATTGGGATACATTTTTATGTTCGTTTTATAGCTAAAGTAGCAATTAACTGTCAATTTACTTTAATAAGAATCTATGATTATTCAAATTTGTGATACACTAGGCGTTGCATTTCATAGTCCTATAAAATTGTCCGTGGTCTGTATGTTTTTTCTTTAGTAAAGTCCGGCAGAATTTGTCGTGATTCCCTTCAGAGATGCATCCGCATTTTTACGTTAAACTTCAAATCATTTCGTATTTTTAAATATGAAAAGAAAGGAAAACGTTACATTCTATATAAGAAACAGTATTTTAAATATTAGTATTTATATCAGGAAACTAAATATTGTTTGAGTAATTCCTGCCTACTTACAAATTTTGATGTACAGAATTTCTGTTTGCGCCAAGTTATAAGAACTGTATGATACGGCACAGAATTTTGTACAAAATTTTGTTCAAAGTGTTTTTACAAAATTCTGTGCCGTGTCATATAGCAAAATTTTGTTTAAAATTTTGCTCTATGATTGCTCTAAAATCTACAGAATTTTGTTCAGAAACAACGTCAAATCGATGCACACACGAGCACTTTCTAGTGTTCATCAATGATCACAGGGGGCAAAGACGTAAATGTTTTACCACGTGTATCATCTAAAATCTCTTAACGCTAGCCATTCTACACACACTTAATATAACTTATAAACAAAAAGAATCTTCCCGAAAACGCAAAAATCATACAAGTCACACAAAATAAATAACATTCGAGGGTATGTAAACAAAAGTAAACAATTATTATTAAACCTTGATAGAATTCTACTTTATCTACAGTAACATGATTATTTTGACAGTTTTCTCACAGATATCAACGTAGTTTGCACCTATTTGCGCATGCTCACAGACAGAATTTTCAGTCAAAATTCTGTTCCGTGTAATACATGTTTGCACAATTTTGTACAAAATTATGTTCTAAACAACAGTTTTTAAAAATTCTGTTATACTGTATTCGCATTTATGTGTAGCGGTAGTAAAGTGTAATAGAAATATCTAAATTCTAAACATTTAATCTTTAAAGTATAGCCAAACAATAAAAATTATGGTCACCGTGAATATCTTCCATTAAGAGCGAAAAAGAATGACCAAATATTGTTCCAAAATTTATGCCTACATACCGAGATGTAAAAATATATTTCTTTCAACGGAATTGATTATGGTAGTCAGGTAACAGTTTTTTTTAGTATGAAGCAATGACACATTATAATTTTTTGATAGAGTATTGTTTGCTTTTAATGGTAGGGTGTCAATTTGAAAACGTACAATGTGTTATATTTCTAAAAATAAAACAGGTATTGAATTTTTCTAGAAAAAGTTTCTACTACATTAAGCGGGAATCATCATGACTCATAAAGCTAACCTTCACCATTACTCCTTAGGCGGTAAGTACCCAAAACAAATTACAAATGATAACACCTACTTTGTGATAGCTCATTGAAGAGCCAATACAAAATGCTATTCAATAGTAGCAAACATTTATTTCCCGAATTATATCGGAAAAATTATTAAATAAATCTCAAAAGATTCTGAATCAACTTTTGTAATTTAAATTTCAATTTCCATTATTTTGCAGGCTATAGTAAATTCTACTCTCAAATTATCTCCAAATATTTTGGAAGGTTTTGAAGAGCTCAGAACTCCTGAACTATCCCTTGTCGTTGTGCGATGGACTGAAACTGATACTTGTAGACAACAGATTTTAAGTGACTCCATAGAAAGAAGTCTAATGCGGTCAGAATCTAGAGATTTTGGGAATCATCAATCAGGTACCAGAAGGTGGATGTTACCGTTTGACATTTTTTTGTTGGGATACATTTTTTTTTCTCACTCATTCATACTACCGTTCCCCCCGCCGCAACCGCTTTCGCATTACTTCAGGGGGTGCGCGCGTCCCTTACATACTAAACATTCATGCAACATGCACCCTAAACTTAACTAAGCAAATGCGGTCGCCCCAGTCGGGATTCGATCTCCCCAACGGAGCGACTGCATTTACTGTGACCTCGAGTGGCCAATGCGTTCTCGCACTAGACCACCGCGGTCCCTTGTTGGGATACCTAGAGCGTAAGGAGTTGAATAGGGAAAGTTACGTGATGAGTCGTGATAATTCCCCTTCCATATTGGAGAAACGGTTTCTGGAAAGGTTCAATATCCATTTTCTTTCCAGAGACACATTGTGCGTTTTCAAATTGACGCCTGTTTGTCATGCCATTTCTTGTGAAACTAGCTTCGTCAGTAAATAGGACTTCACTAACATAGATTGCGCTTTCCGCAACTCTTGCTAGTGCCCATTGGCAAAACACCAGCCGTGCTGTATAATCAGGCACAATAAGAGCGTGTACCCTTTGAATATGGCATGGGTACAATTGCTCCTCATGTAACATGGATGTTCTTCAATCCACCTTAAAATGTTAAGTTCCGCTTCAGGAGTAGAAACTGACCTAGGACGTCCACCACCACCGTTTTTTTATTTAAATGCGCCAACTTCGGATAAACGTTGATGCACATTTCTAAATAATTTGTCACACGGAAGTGCCCGGTTCGGAGATGCTTCGGCATACCATACATGAAATGCATATTTGCCATTTCCGCGTTGGTATAAATATTCCAACAACAACAATAACAATATTGACACTTACAAAAACTGAAACAAATGTTGTTTTATCCACTTCCATAGCAGTAAAAAATACGATTCTGAACTCCTACTTTGCGTAAATAATTTGACTGTATCTTATACACGGTTGATTTTCGAACCCATGTTTATTACGACTTTTGTTTCTATTGATGAGATCTATAAGTGGGTCAAATATGCGAACGTATTTTTTACACGCCCTATATGTTGAAGATGCATTTCAATAGTATTGAATAGAGACATCTTAGATAATTTTAGTTGTTTTCTATCATTTAAAAATCATACTCCATAGATTCGTTTTGCTTTTCCTTTATTAACACATTTTAACTTCAAGATTTCTTCATTAAAATGTTAATTTCTTAGAAAATATGTTTAGTGGTCCGCAGCTGACATCGTAAATTAAAAATTTTACATTTACTCTATAATGTCTCGCGGTTACTTATGTACTTCTTCAATGCATAGAGATGAAACTTTACAAACCTTCGAAAGCTGACGGGAACGCTTAAAATAAACGCATAGAAAAAAAGTCAAGTAAAACTTGAACCACCTTTGGAAGCGTTAATTTTTCAACCCTTGCCATAAGCATTGAAAGCCACTCGGCTTTATTTTTAATTTCCACGGTTTGAATGAATAGTTTGCAGTATTTCTATGAATGGCGCATTGCAGGGCATAAATATCAGTTGGATGTTATCAGGCACTTTTACATATGAATTGCTACTCTGGAATGGCTTCTCTTTTGCTTTTGATGGAAGTTTGTTAGGTTTACTGCATCCTGCACTTTTAATACAGACATTAAGTATGCAAAACGCGCGATTTAGAATAAAAAGAAGTTCTTTTGGAGTCCCGCATATAAATGAGCTAGCACGACCTGCAATTTCCTAATTACACTGGGAAATTTTAAATGCAAATCGCAAAGAACAAGCCAGTTTATAGAATATAATGATGTATGTTTTTGATAAAGTAGATCATGAAAAACGTGTTGCAAGTCTAGCTGTCGTTCAGTCGATAATTTCTGTAGTAGTTGCATTGTACATTGACATCTTTCTATTTTTCTTTAAAGCAATGTGCTGTCTTAATCTCTTGATAATCTATCTATCTATCTATGGACTGTCTTGCATTGTCAGTAAGGCATGCGTTTTATATTTTCTGATATTTGTGGGTGATCGCCTTTAACTGAATAGCATCTCTGTTTTTCTACAAGTTTACGAACTGTTGAACGTATAACTGAGACCCGATTCGCAGATTTGTTAAATAATTAAAATCTTTCTTCATGAATTGAAGTTCTATCACTGCAGCCAACCACAATAAAAATTACAATTTGTTCCTTTCTGCCAAATGAATAATTGCTCTTAAAGATTTTTACAGTGAATCTGAACACGAGCTAGAGTTCAATATCAAAATTAAAATATTTCTAAAAATTACTGAAAGATTTAGACTCGGATTTCCAATGCGTTGAATAATAATCTCTAGAAAACTATAGCAGTGTGGCTTGGAAAAATTAAAAACATTGCTTTTATTATTAAATTGCTCAAAAAGGTATTATTATAAAACATTAATCAGTACTTTTAGAAAAATTTTAAAATTGAATGACGTAATTGTGATGAGGTAATTAGTAATAAAAATAATTGGGTATCTGCGTTCGAATAAACAAGGAGTAACAATGCGGTTCAATGCGTGATGCCCACCACATTACCACGTGTCATTAATTTGGCACGAGACAACCGGGTGTGAGAGCAAGGAGCTCGGCGCCTCCGCCATGCAGGCCAAACTCCTTCATGGGTTGTACAGCCTCACCATTATAATTGTAATGCAAAAATAATAAGTGTGAAAAATATTCGTACACACTATAATTCGACATTTGAACGCTGTTAAATAGCATCCAGATTTTGTAAATATTAATGAATAAATTAAACTAGGGCTATAGGCTTTGTAGACCTCTGCAAGTGTACCATATAATTGGTTTTTATCAAAAAGTTTTTTATATACTACAATGGGGTGCTTAAGGGCTGTTAAAAAACGGAGTCATGTAGTAGAAACCCCAAAAAATTGTAGCTGCCTTAATTTTTAAGCTATAGTTGTGGAAAAACGTATTCGTTTTGTACTAGGGCTTTTCTATAATATAGCTATTTAAAAATTGCAGATTATCTAGGGGGAAAAATGCTAACAAGAAAAGTAATTGCTATTTTCGGAGCGATTTTTCCAAAATATTGGTTATAATTCGTAAAATTGTCTATCCATACTTTATCTGCACCTATAGCATGGAGAAGTAACATCAAAGGTATATCCACCAAATGACAGTGCAAGACAGCAATGTACTATTTTCGAATGAATAAACTGATTGTGCTCAACGTTGTACCATTATTAAATGGAACGGTTGAATCGCAGAAGCTTCATAATAGTAATGAGAACAAAAAAAAAATGCTTATTCCATCCCTGCAAAGTTTGATTACTCTCCATTGTTTCTATTATTAATCGCGCATTTGCAATGATGCATTAATGTTTAATTGTGCTGACTGTATTTCCCCGGGGCCCTAATACCATTTCATATGCAAATTTTCTGTTGTAAAAGCACTCACAGAGAACCGGTGATAATCACTAGCGGGCGCGATAATTTTCAGGCTTTGTCCCGATCGACTATCCCGAAAAACAACTTGAAATGCAATTCAGTCGGAATTCTAACTAAACGCAGTATTACGCGAGAGCAGGTTGTTATTTTATAAACGAGCTTGTTTACATAAACTTACTGATAAAATAAGGGAGAGCCAATTATTAGCGGCGTTCAAATGAACCCTAGTGTTTAAACAACATTTCGAATTTGCAACAAGAACCGATACAGCTGTATTTTCCCTCGCTTTGGTTTCGTTTCAGGTGATTTTCCTCGGGAAGTGAACGCCCGAGTCGCTGGAACTTATTAGGTGTCTATTTAAAGTGCAACGACGTGCGAACTCTTGTAAACGGTGTGGCTTGTTATTTAACAATTTGTTCTAAACATTGATCACGGTGTGCGTTTGAGCACTAATTACGATACGTAAACAATAATAATTAATCACAACAACGAGGACGTGCGAGTTCCTCCCAGGAGCACTCGATAAATTAATGGAAAGTGCTGTAATAAAGTTGTTGACAACATTTCCCAGAATGTCTATCTCCTCGAAGTCTTGTAGCAATACGAACTTAACAAGGTGAATTTATATTTTTATATTGCTATAGTAAAAGTAAAAAATATTTTTATGAATTGTTTGGCAGGATCTGGAGATTGGTTGGCAATTTACAGAAATGACAAAGAAGATTTTATGAACCCAAGGAGAAAATGTATACGCTGACACAATTGATGACTTTTTTTATAGAAAATAACAAATTTTCGTAACAAGAGACTTAACGGCGCCGTAGAAGCCCAAGAAAGTAACTACTAGCAGATTTTATGAAATAGAAACATCATTTTTCAAAAACTTAAGTTAACTTCAATTATCATAAGGAAACGGTTTGGTCTAAATCCCAAGAAAATGTATGCAAACAAGAAAAAACTGGAGATTTTCTTTTGTGGGCCCAATTGTTATGTTTTACCCAATTTTATTGCAAGAATTAAAATTTACTTCTAAGTTTTTTTGGATATATAAGAGCTATTTCAAGGATTATTTGTGTAAATTGGATTTGGTAGCTGTTATGTCCGTTTAGTTTTGCCGCTTCATAGGAATTAAAATTCTATTTTAATTACCGTTCTTATATTGATGACAATTTTCATTATTTTCAAAAATTAAATTTATGGAAGGTCACTTTCGAAATTTAATCGAACGTTTAACATCTTTATTTAGTCTGTTAACGCCGGCCAAAAGGAATTCTTAGGACTCCTTTTGTCAGCAACATAACCTTAGAAGTTTTATGTTCATCGGAAATCGCACGTGTAAGAATTTGTTCTGGAATTATTGCACCATATTTCGCAACGTGGTGTAATATTTTTGGCCGATCTATATTCGCGTTGTGTTTCCTCTTCAATCGATTTTCCACCTTCACTCGGCCCGGTCACCCGATACCATCTTCGGGGACCGTTTATAAATTAAGAAAAAGCGTGGACGCTAGGCCTTGGGAGTGAACTGACGTGCTTTCTTTTGAAATACCGGGTTGTGTCGCAGCTCTTCTGATAATTGAGTTATCGTTTCGTTTTTTGCGTTAGCAAAAGAATCTTCGACTTCCGTCTGTTAGCAGAGTGTCAGCTTTTTGCAAAAACAATTCAGGGAAATTGTTCTCTCGACTTGTGTCGGATAAAAGCTATCAAACCCGTGGAAGTCCTGTTTTTCGAGCCGTTTTAAGTGATCCTCCCGTACAGCGGCAGAGATCTTGGCATCTGAAATTCCGTCTCTTCTTCTCTCTCGACGCAGAAAAAGCCCTGGCCGTAGCGTTATCTTTATTCGAACCAATCTTCAGGGTGGTACCAGCGAATTTTTCCCGCTTACCGAATATCTTAGAAACACCTCAGTTGTGCCTCTCTCTGCTCCCTACCGAACAACACTAACAGATTTTCAATATCTATTAGAAGTTTTAATATTTTCAAATTTTGATTCTTAAAGTTTTATTCTGACATATTTTCCAGATATTTTGAAATACTCTTTAACGTAATTGAAACTGATTGAAATGCACCGTTTCCATGATTTTAGTAAACTGCTGGGCACATTCGAATAGTTTTCTCGGTAATGCGCGACAACATAAGTGTTAATAATTTTTAAATTGCTAATCTTACAAAGAATTTTAAATTATATTTGGGTCGATTCAATCATCTAACAGTATTTCAACCTGAAAACAAACTTAATTGTTGTCTGAGGAACAAAAATCAATGCAAGCTGTGGTATTTTTTTACTTTGAATAATATACTAGGTGAATTTTAAACCACTACAAGAATTAACGTATAATCTCTTCTATTAACTGATACGCTACGGTGGAATCGAATTTGAGTCTTCTTTAAAGCTAAATTGTCTATTAACGGAATAGTACACAGAAAGCACAGAAAACTAAGTTTATATAAATTTCAAATATTTTTAAATCATTTTCACTATTTCCACAAATGTTCATTTGGATAAGTTATTTTTATATTACTTGAAATTTATTTATTTATAGTTCGATCAAATCAAGTAAGATATTTTAGCCACTTACTTAGTTTTGCAATGCATATTTACGTTAATCTTGAAGCCATGAAATGTTTAAAGTCTTTCTAAATACGTAAATTAATTGACTCGGAACTTCATCTAAAAAGCTTTTTTAAATTATTCCCATAAGTAACATCTTTTTTAAATATTTCTGCTTTAATTATCAGAAGTAGGCGTAACTTGAATCGGTAATAAATACATAGTAGTAACATAAACTTCACTATCTAAACAGTTTTCTAAAATATTTAATCTTTTTCCCCTAAATAATTATACTGATAGCTGTCCAATATGTAAATTAGAAGAAATTAACACATAAAAAATGTAACTTCTTTGTGTTATTACAAAAAAAAAACTTTTATGGCATTCGAACCCTCATCCAGTATTATTTATTGGGAGAATCTCTACAACGCCCAAAATTACACTCATAACACACGGTATAACAGGTATATGTACCCATTTCAGGACATAAATTTAAAATCGAACATATTTCCGAACCTAAACGGGCTCGCTCACAATCCAGCCACGGAGAAGATTGCCTTCATTTTGGATCACATAATGATTCAATCTGTTGAGGCCGTGTTCACTCAATCTCCTCAGGTAGTTTCTTCTATCCCGGGTTATTAACATATTTTCTAGGCGCTTTATTATGGAGCGTGATGTGCTGTATAAAGAACTCGAATTCGCCTCCAGCCGTTCCATGGATATTAAAAAAAACTTGTAATACGGAGGCAAGCAAGAGTACCACACCGGGACGTTGTGCTGCGTGTCTTTGATGTGTTTGTTTTTGTTGCCAACGAAACGGAGGACCCTTTTTACGGGCCAGAATCGTTAAGAAGAGATTTGTGGCAATTAAAGCCATAATTAAACTTTAATTAGTTAATTTTTCGGACGTCAGTTTGGAAATCTGCTTTAAATCGATTTACGGCGGATAATTCGCACCGTTTGTTTGCAAACAAGGTTCTATTTTGGGATGGTTTATGCAGATTTTTTGTTTAATTTATGGAATCTGGAGAGGTGCCCATTTAACCGACCGTAAACTCGACGGAACAGTAAATAAAATTCAAGCGCTCACAAAAGAGTTTTTCGCTTCAAATTAAATGCCTAAACGTTTCCATGAAGTTCGCAGGAATTAAATAGTGGCAGAAAACGCGTGCTTTTGGTTATTAAAACTAATTGAACGGAAATATTTCATCATACAAAAATAACGCGACCGAGACTGAAAAAGTATGAGGAATTTCAATTAAAATACCATCTGCTACCGGAATTTAGGCTACGCGAAGATACAGATACGCTATTTTCAATTTTCTAGAACCTACACTTCGAAATTGTTCGGGATTTTTAATTTCCTGGTTCGTTCCGACTCAATCTGATTAACTTTATTTAAAGTTTAAATTTAAAAGTATAAAGAAATCCGTAATCTCGTCATACAAATCTTATTAGTTTAAGCCTGCCTTTAATCTTATACTTTCAAACGAATTTTAAATATTTCAGCTTACTCTTAAAAAGGAAAGAAAACACAAGAAGAAAAGGTAAAAAGTCCTGTCGCAATGTTCTTAGAAAAAGATTTAATACGATTAAAGGATTATGGAATTTCCAAGATGCTGCAGGAGTACCCAGTATGTTATAGTAATTATCTCATCATTATTGACGTTTTGTTTTAAGTTTAGCTTCGGGTTGCAAGATGAAATAGTTTTGTGTGCCGGAAGCGCCAATAAATTTGTTAGACTTGCAGTTATTTAGCAAACGTAGAGCCAGGCAGTATATTTAAAAAGTAATGATGTATAATTTTAAAACATAATGATGTACAAATTATAAATATCTATCATAAAATTTGTATTTCATATTAGGTTCTTAATGTACCACAAAAATGTATATATAATTGCTAGTTATTACATTCTACGTGTGATAAAATTATTGAATTATTCTTCTATACTTAAAAAACGGAGCGATAACATATTTCTTTCTTTACAATTTAATAATGCATGGATCAGCAAATACGTCCACTGTATTCGTTGAAAAATGCACAATTTAAGTTTTGTAAATATGGTGTATTTTATTGTAATACGCTATACCTAATGATGTATTCCTACTATTTTTACAATAGCTTCTAAATTACAATTTAGTAGTAACTTATCGAACATTGAAATACTTACAAATTATACAGGGTCTATCAGAAATAGGTACAAATTTTAAATCCGGTGGTAGGTTACAATATATACAAACTAGAAAAAACGTTTCTTTGGCAAATGGGACCCTTAAGATATGAGAAAATAATAATTGAAAATTTGACCCAAAATTATTTGAGTACCGCAGGACAATAACAAAAATTTGAGTTCAAAGACATGTTATGCAAAGTTGAGTAAGATAGAAGTGCAAAAAAATTTCTTAGCACCTGCCACAAACCAATACTATTAGGTAGGTCAGTAATTTCTATTCAGTTATCACAAGCCAGACAAGTTTTTACATATTTGGCACTTTGGATTTACTTTACAATTAGGTAATATCCTTCTACAGCTTAAATGCATTTTCTATGTATCATCAGCAGTTCTCAAACAAAATTTTATTTCCTTTTTTAATTCAAAAAAATTAACTTAATGTGTTTTGAACAATGAATAGTACCATTGAATTCTGCTTGAGCCAATCTATTACTGGTTTAAATATTTGTACCTATTTCTGATACACCTTGTATAGTAAAATTAATGGAAGGGCTTATTTTTCAAGTAATGCTGTATAATTTATTTCGGAATCTTACTGATCCGTTTATTCTAAACCTCCAATAAACTTCGCAAAGTGCTCCTATATTTTATTTTAAATAACACCTTATATATAGAATGTAAAAAAGTACTATTTGTTGTTTTCTTTTCTATGCCAAATACTGAATTTCTATTACCAACGGTATAGTTAAATTAAATGCGCTTTATACAGGGTGTCCCATGACGTGTCCCACTACTTCACTTACGTGTAGGATAGGTGAAGAGAAGTCGAAACTAAAGAGTGATAGTTTCTTTAATCGACTATTAAAGAAGTTATGGCCTGGTTTAGTTAAATACTGAAGCAGCCGAAACAGTAAATGATATTAAGTGGTATTTGATACAAACTGTATTATTGAAATGATATTATTTACTTGTATGTCAAACAGTGAAGCACCTTAAAGTTGAATTCTCTGCTTGCGCTTATTAATAGTGTTGATAATGTTTACTTTTACAATTCGAGAGTACGCCGATATCCAATACATGTACGGTTTTTGTGATGGAAACTCAGCAGCAGCTGCTCGAGAGCGTGGATTGAGATTTCCAAATCGACGACTACCAGACTGACGAGGTTTCCTACGAGTGCACAACCACCTACGTGAACACAGAACTTTCCCGAAACCGTCGACTGAGCCTCCAATACAGCAAGTACTAGACAATAAGGACAACATACTGCGAGATACTGATAATAATTCTAGCACCTCTGTTCGTCGTATATCTGCACGAGTTAATGTACCACGACTGCGAGTTTGGAGAACAATAAAATGTCATGGTTTATATCCATTTCATATCCAGCTTGTTCAAGCCCTCTTACTTACAGATTTTGCTAATCGTATGGAATGTTGCCGCCGGATCATTCAAAATCGAAACCTACGTAATAGAATTTTATTCAGGGAGACAACATTTACAAGGAATGGATTATTGAAGAGAAAGAACAGCCCACTATTGGGCTTTAGAGAATCCATACGAAATCACAGTGTCAAATTATTAACATAAGTTTTCAATAAATATCTGGTGTGGAATTATTGATAACATGCTCATTGGTCCATTTGTTTTCGAGTACCATTTAACCATCGACAGATATTGCCATTTTTTGTAGATAATTTGGAAGGATTGTTAGATGATGTCCCTCTGGCGATCAGACATGGTACGTGGTACCAGCACGATGATGCCCCTGCGCACTGTGCGTTATGTGTAAGACAATTTTTGAATCAACGGTTTGAAGGACGCGTAATTGGTAGAGGAGAACAGTACTCCCGGCCCCCAACATCTCCGGACTTAAGTTGTTTAGATTATTCTTTGTGGGGTCATATGAAAGATATGGTACACCAAATACCATTAGAGACTGTTGAAGATCTTAGGAGACGCATTTTTGAAGAACTAATTCAGAATAACAATAATATGTTATGTAAGACAACGAGATTTCTCTTAAGTAGAGCCAGAATGTGTCTCGAGACCAACGGTGGCCATTTTATATAATCTTTATAGTGAATTTAAACTAAAATAAAAATAAATATTTACTCTTCTGAAATTGTAATTATTTAATAAATAATAATTTAACCCGCTGTATTTTGAAAACGGTTTACTTTAGGTCATAACTTTATTTGAATTTTTAACTATATTTGGTCTAAAGATTATGTACACTAAGTAGTAACATCACGTCGTGGGACACCCTGTATACTACCTACATCATGCTATAGTTCTGTTCTAACAGCCGGCTCCAGAAATTGCACTTTTAAACTTTAGGGGATACTAAAGTGTCTCAAAATAAGATAATATTTGTTTTCTATTGTAACTGTAGCTACATTAATATGTGACCTTTCGACTTGCGAGTTTTCTTACTAGTAGACAACATAGCCAAGATTTAACAAAGCTGAAAAATTTGTCATAAAAATTATAAGTACTTGTGATAAAAATAGTAATTTAGGGAAATTTGTTTGCCTTATTACACACTGCCCTATTTGAAGACCATAATGGAAAAATCCTCAATCTCAAGATTTATCCGATTTTCTTACATACAGATTAATGCGAAGATTTATTGCATATATTATACGTATTGCTTCTTACATTGGGTGCAGTTCCTTATTCAGCGTTAAGGTAGACATTTTTAGAATAGTATCAACAAATTCGCCAGACTATTATTTTTGCTCCGGTGCGGAAGATCGGGAGTTCAAACCCCCGACTCGATGCCTGGTGGGCGGCCTACCCAGTCGCTTTAAATAACTGGGTACTTGCGTGCGAATGAACAAGGGGTATTAATGCAGTTGACGAATGCGTGATGCCCATCACATCACCACGTGTCATAAATTTGGCACACAACAACCGGGTGTGAGAGCAAGGATACGGGAGCTCTGACCTTCCGCCTTGCAGGCCAAACTCCTTCATGGGTTATAGAATCTCACCATTATTATTAGTTTTGCTACAGCCTCTATACCTACTACAAAAAAACACGCCTTTCATTAACTATGCCCATCCAATTTAAAGCTTAATATTGTAATCACATATATCTATTTAGAATGCAATACTGATTACTACCTATTCAAAATATACGTACATACTGTACATTATATAAAACAATTGTTATTTAATTTTAATCATCTATTGTAGACAAGGCGTATTTGTTTTAAGTATATTTTTAATACAGCGCCAGTGTGATTCAGTGGATTCCGGTGCGGAAGGTTACGAGTTCAAATCCCCAATTTGATGCCTGGCGAGCGGTCTATCTAGTCACTTTAGATAGTTGGGTACATGCGTTCGAATGAACAAGGGGTAAGCATGCGATGATCTATTGCGTGATGCCCACTACATCAACACGTGTTATACATTTAGCACGCCACAACCGGGTCTGAGAGCTCTGAGCTTCCGCTTTGTAGGCCATATTACTTAATGGGTTGCAGAGGCCCACCATTATCATTATGTTATATTTTTAATACATATCGTATTTCTTTTCCAGATTTTGATTGCTCTAGAGACTTTAGATTACGTTGGTTTCACTCTACATATTACGTTCTACGGTACAGATATTCCAATTTTAACTGAATTGCAATGCTTATTTAAAAACTTTAAAATGATAATATTAATTTAGGTAACTAAACCCTACGTACTACATAAAACACATACTTTCTATACAGGGTGTATCAGAAATAGTTACAAATATTAAATCTGATGGTTGATTATAATATATACAAAATAGAAAAAACGTTTCTTTGGCAATGGGACCTTTAAGATATGAGAAAATAATAATTGAAAATTTGACCCAAAATGGTTTGAGTACCGCATAATAGTAACAAAAATTTGAGTTCAAAGACATGTTATGCAAAGGAGAGTAAGATAGAAGTGCAAAAAAATCTTATCACCTGCCACAAACCAATACTATTAGGTAGGTCAGTAACTTCTATTCAGTCTGTTGTTGTTATCACAAGCCAGACAAGTTTTTACATGTTTGCCACTTTGGATTTACTTTACAATTAGGTAATAACCTTCTACAGCTTAAATGCATTTCCTATTTATAATCAGCAGTTCTCAAACAAAATTTTATGTTATTTTTTAATTCAAAAAAATAAACTTAATGATTTTTGAAAAATAAATAGTAGCATTGAATTCTAGTTGAGCCAATCTATTACTAGTTTAAATATCTGTACCTATTTCTGGTACACCCTGTATTTGACCATTCATGTTATATAACGATATACCTGTTCATATCAACTGTTAATCAATCTCCGCTATACACAAGGTATTGAAGTAAAGTGGAAAATGTTAAGGGCCTATAGCATGGCACAATATAAGTCGATAAGTCTGAATAAACATGGATCCGGAAATGAACCGGTTTTGAGATATTTGCAATTTTGTGTTGCTGAATAAATTAAATTTCTTGCATATTTGTGATAAAAAAACACATTAAATCTTAAGTATTTTAATTTATAATTAATTTAAATATTTAAGATATTCCCCCTCACTATCTTTGCAAAAGGAATTTGTGTTGTTTGAAAAATACATGAATGATTCCTGATTGTAGGACGATCTGTTCGCGTCCGCCATTCTTTTAAATGGTTTATACGATGTCCGTAAACTAGACTTTTAAGGTAGTTCCAGGAAATTAACAATATATATGACAAAAACAATTTTTTTAAAAGATAAATTTGAAAGCAATTTATTTGAAAATATCTGGATATAAGCTTATTTCCCGACCCTTGTTTATCAAGACTTTTCAACTTGTGTTGAGCTATATTATAATACCGCTAAAATATTTCCCACTTTTTTCCAAACCGTGTGTAATCAATCATACGAGAATATGTTATTGATCCATGCTATCATCCATTACCTTTGTATCATATTTGTTAGTTTTGTACTCTTTGTTTTAGATTCACGTGTTTATCACTGGTATAAGAAACTCATTGAAATTAAAATTGATAAAGTGTTACTCAGATAGTTTCTTGTCACTTCTAAGAATTGTTTGTTGAAACTCATGATCTTGTGCTTGTGAACATTTGTTAACAATGCGTTACATTTTGATATCAACAGGCGTCACTCATTGCTAGTTATAAAAATATTGTACAAGTATTGTATTTCATCTAGTGATAAGTATAATTTATTAATAAAATAATTTCTAAACAGAATCTTTGAATTTCCTTAACGGATTCCTTTTTGGAAACAAAATCCGTGGTATACCAATTTGATTATTAATTATATCAGAGACACTTCTTCTTAGGACTTGTATAAAATCGATTAATAACCTCAATAGAACATAATTTTAAGTGCATTAATTTTGGCATTCCACGGTATATGAATTCTACATTTAAATTAAATGCAAATAATTATTTTCAAGACTTCCACATAACGACAATAACGACTCCACGAATTCAAGAGAATATCAATTTGGGCAGAAACTGTAAGCACATCTCATGAGCCAATCCCAGCTGTTATTCTCGAAAGCGTTTTTTCAGCAAAGCTGCATGTTTTCATGCTCAGTAGTTTAATTTCGCCCGAAGCATCCGATAAATTTGGCAGAACAGTCACGCATTTCCATAACAAGTTTTAAAAGGTCGTCCCCAATAATCCGAAGCTGCTCCCTTTCCCTGGTTTTGTCTTCCGCCAGGGTTGTTTACCCTGAAAACATTTCTTCCGACTGTTTGGGCCCAAATGTTTGATCGGCTATGTTTGTTAAAGAAGGGATCGACGTCCCGGCGTTCTTACGTGCCACGTTTATCACTGCGTTTCACTTTTAGGTGGAATCATTTTTAAGCGCCCTTCAGTACGTGAGATTCGGTTTTACTTTTTTCCGGATTCTCCGGGATTTTCGCTGAGTTTAGCTTTGGGAATTGGAAACTGTGCAATGGAAGAGGGAGTGTAAATAACTCTTACAGTGATTGGTAATAAACGTAGAGGAACACGTTTCGTTATATTCATAGTTCTTGGTGCTATATTTCTCATATGGCAACCATGGTGCTGTTACTAACGCCGTATTTCTCAAAGACATTTCTCAAAATTATAAACTAAAACACTTCATTTGAAAACAGAGTAAGCTAAAGTACATTACAAAATATTTACATTGATATTTTAACCCAACAACACAACAAGCAGCTTATATTTAAAAATATTCTAAGAAATAGTTCAAATATTGTCAGGAATTTAGTATAGAATTCAATAAAAACTACTATAACAGTAGTAATTTCAGTAATTTAATTTAATTGTATTCGCTGATTTATTTTTATTTTATTAGAATAAAGTTTACACAGGCCCTGTAGGCCCATCCCTTTGGGGTGAGGCAGTCCCTGATAGTAATAGCAATTATGTAATAAATTCAATAATAAAAGTTCAATGATAGTCAACAGTAGTTTCGTCATTAATTACAAATCAATATAACTAAAATATTTTTCCTTAAGTTTGTATGACACAAAGTTAATTTAATTTAAAATTTGCCTTTAATTATTAATTAAATTTTCGAAAAATGTTCGTAAAAATTTCACAAGTTTTGCAATTTCCTGTTTTCCACCCGTGTCAATTTTATTATGTTTATAATGTGCGCTTACGTATTAGTAAACATTTTAATGACCCTTTTGCCTTTACATGGTTACGTTTGGATCACTGGTATTTTGTCAAACATCTGGTTGTGTTATACTGTATTTGTTACTTTGTTTTGGTTAGGAAGTTATTATTGTGAATACGAATATGTATTTAGAAGAAGTTATTACTGGCGGGATTCTCACGTGACCAACACAGAACAATAAACGAGGCAGATTCCTAGTATATTTTAATTTTCATTCCATTCGCTGGACTTTTTAAGTTTGGCGCCATCCGTTAACTCCACCACCTCCTCTTGATATTAATATATGATGTGCAACCGTCATGCGCTGTATTTTACGTTTGATTTAGCTTCTTGTGCGCCGTTTTTCACACATAACTACTTTCAATTTTAGAACATATTCTAAATAATTTACAGGAAAATTTAGCACAAAATTTACTGTGTATGCAATGGCGTTAAATATTTTCACATAAATGTACTTCTAAATTTTGCGTAAAATTTAACGTCGTGTCTTACAGGCTTTACACCATTAGCAGGTATACTTCAATAAGGGTTATCAATAATTTTTTTCTGTATTTTTACCACAGACATAAAGACCTACAGCTTAACGTGGGCTCCGAAACACGTGAAGTGTAAACACTTCTACTTCAGAGGATGATTTACTAGGCAAAATACTAATCATTATACACACTAACTTTTACTGATTTTGGCATTAATTATATTAATTTGATAATTTTGTGATAAACACTTCTATAATGGGTACAACGAACACGAATAATTACCCACAATGATTTTTACAAATTATAACAGAAATCTAAATATAATAATTTTGCGAATAAAACTTCCAATTATTCAAATCATTATATCAGTACAATTAAAATAAATGTACATACTAAACTTAACAAATTTCAATACTTAACCATGATCTGAAATGATTTTGCGACAAAAACTGCAGCAGTCATACTTGAATAATGGTTAACAATAATTATATACACGGATTTGACCGATTTCTACATCAATTACACAGCTGCTACAACCACTTAAATAATTATGCACTGAATTAATCTTTCAGATTTCGGCAATAATAGTTATAAATTTTAAATAAACTTGCAAGCCAAAATGCATCTTCTATAATATTAAAATTAATTTTATTTATAAAATTACGTTAATTTCTATAATTGCTAATTTTTACCTACAACTGCTTTCAATAATCCACCGGAAAAATCTTAAAAGTATTTGTACTGAGTTCTACGATAACTAAAAAATAATAAACATTATGCAATAACTTACAATAATTCAATCTGATATTTAACAGTTTTAAATATAAAATTTTTCTGTTAATTCTAATAATAGTCTGATAAGTTTATAATTCGCTAATGATCTGTTTATTTATGTAACTGCAACAATTTCGTTATAATAATTATTAAATTTCTCTAAAACGCGGACTGACTTTCTTGCTAAAGTTCTACGACGAATTTCAAGAACTCAACTTTTAACACTGATTAGTAGTATTTAATTGCAATGGTTTCTACTTAGTTGCAATATAATCCGTCTCAGAGGTTTATCTAGCTAGCGTTTAACGCAAAACCGCAAGATCTTAAATCTGCCCGTTTGCTGACAGATTTTACTTGAAATGCACACTGCCCAGTGCCGTAACTTTTTTAATTCATTTTCAACGTTTAGGCAATTTACTGTAGAATTTATTCCACAATCATCCAAATTATCAAATAGAACTTTAGCTGGCAAAGTTGAACTACCAATATGAATTTTAAATATATCATCTTACTCATATTAAGATTCAACTTCAAATACTTGCTGATAAAGCTTAAAATTGTTTGTTGGGTTTCTATCCGTGATTCACCAACGATTGCCATATTATAAAACAACAAATATTTCTGCTAAATCCCACTTTTAACTACGTTTCCAAATAAACATATGAATACTCTCAATAACATACGTTCTACATTGAGATAGACTGACTAATAGGTCTGAGTGATATTGACACAATACTTGAATGTCGAAAAAATGTACTTGCGTTAATCGCTGGATAGTTAAACCCCTGAGATGGATTATATTTTGGTATAAGTATGATATCCGTTGGTTTTATCCTAAATTGATATACATTTAAGGCAAAGTGAAATAATTCTCATACATTAACGTTAACTCTGATTTTATTTACTAAACTACAAATATTTTCATAACACAATTTCCAATATTAAAATTATTAATTACAATAACCAACCTTAAGCAATATTAACTACATCACACTTAAACATAGTATAATGTAATGTAAAATAAAAACAAAGAATGTTATTTAATCTATAATATACCAACATAAATTAAATTTTAATTCCGTTGATGGACATAAACCAAACGTGCAAGTCACTTCTGTCCGGCTTATCGTCAAATTTTATTGAGACATCTAAATTTTCTAATCTTAAAAACATGCTGTTTAGAAATAATATAATTAAGAAATAAGAATCGTACGTTTACGAGCTGTTAGCACAGGATATAATAAAATGTTTAACGGAAGCGTCTATTAATTAATGTGGTTGTTTATTAAAATGCGTTTACTTCTGGATAATAACGTATTAAATCCCCTCGCTGTTAAAAACTGCTGACACGTTCTAAATTTTCACAGTTAATTTTTAAGAGATAATTTGGTTTTAATATAGTGTCGTCCAGCTTAATATTTTTCAGGTCTAAAGCAAGCTGTAAGCTGTGTTGACATCAATTTAGAATTTCCTGTTCTTTTGAAATTTATTATTGGTATTTATTTTTGTATGAATAGATTACTGTATTGTAGGACAACTTATGAGACTCATTTGTTTAGGAGCTTCTGCTTTGAAAAACTAAGAGCAGCTGCATTAAGAATTTGCTAAAAATTATTTTTGAATATTGGCGGAAAAGGGTCATGTCAGATTTTTACAAGAGTTTAGAAAAGCATGACAAAATATCGTTACGAAAAATATTTTCAATCTTTGAAAATGTTGGTTCATACGTAATATGTCTAGTGACACAGATTTGATGAACATAAATTGTCCTTGGAATAATATGTGATTATTTGGATTAATTTGTTGGCTCTAGCTTTGGTTAGCCTATACAGACGTTCACCCTATATGAATGGGAAACCATTTCTGGAAAATTTGTTATCTAAAAATTTATGATACTATAGGTCGTTGTAAACTCCTGTTTTTGTGAATATACAGGGAATTTTTCTTTTAAGTATACATTGCCTATGTATAAAATGTGAACCTATTTCTCGTGATACTATGGGGTTTTCTTCAACGTAGCATAAAACATTTAATTTCATAAGCTTAAGCTGTTATCATTCTGACACCACATTAGAATTTCCACTTTCTCGTCTTTACTTTACATGATTGTATAAAAAACGCAATAAGACACTAAATAAAGACTAATTTTATTTATTAACCTTGAATATTTAATTTGATTGTTTTGGCCACAGCACGCTTTAGTAGTCTGTATAGTTGGTTGCCTACATAATAGGCGTTCTTTTTTAAAGTATACATAGGCAATTTATACCAAAAAGAAAAATTCCCTGTATATATCCCCCCTGTATGTTATTGAAAAGGGAAGGTCTTCCGTCTTTCGAGACTATCAAAGACTACGCACGAGGAAGTACATTTGAACACACACTGCGTTTTCACTAAAATCATTTAATCTAAGTTTTCGTTTGTAACGCTGATTACGTCGTTGAAATAAAATGAAAATTTATTGGAAAAATTTCTTTCAATTACTGGATAAAATTACATAGAAACAAACGGAAAATCTCGTAATATTACAAAAAATAAACGGAAAAGGTCGCGACTGGCTGGTTTAATTAAAAATATCAAATCTATTTTTATGACTTGCCTTTCTACTGTATACAGATGACGCTCGATACCTTCATATTAATAAATGCCGACCCTCGAAAGAGATAGCTTATTAGTATCGCTTGCAAGGAAACTCCTCCACTTTCCGAACACGAAATTATTTACGAGGGATAATGCGGGGTGCACGAACGAACGATATCGTTTGTTGAGTTTTTACCTTTCCAGAAATACAAGCTTGTTAATTTTAAATATTTATTTGCAGCGAAGCGCGCGCTGTAATTGCAAGTTATCTGCACTTAATGATCTGCTTCTTTGTCGAGCTCAATTATAATATCTATGAGCGTTTCGTAATTCCGGGAATACCACCGATACGTTTACATTTAATGAAGCTTTTGTTGAATAATTAAGGGTTTATTAAAATTGTATGTTTCTGCAGGTTCGGATTTTAATAACGACCTTAAAATTAGAATTTTTCCTTTACGGCCCCTTTTGAAGTTTAAGTGATGGAAATTTCAGGTGTGGGATCTGTAAATAACATCGTTTCATGTTTTACGATTTCTGGTCTTGAATAGCGGCCGCGTTAAACGGCGTAACTAACTAACCTCAACAGAAATAAAAATAATTTAGCTACTCAGTTGTTTAATCGAGCGTGGAATATAAGCGGGAGCAAATGGGCCTTGGTGGATTTATGTGATGAAGGAGGGATGTAAGAAAAACCAGCCCGGACTGAAACTGTCTGCAGATTAATAAGCGTAAATATTTTAGGGATATCGCTCAGCTTTCTTCTGCCCAATAAAGCCAGAGCGAGAGCCTCGGACGATGGTCCTTTTACCTGCTTACATAATCTTCGTTTTCATAAAAGATTTCGGCTGGTTTTTGACTGGCGAGCTCCCACCGAGACGTGATGAATTTCTGAGGTGAAACCCTACACCTTTATTGACGTGCTAAAAATGAGTTGCCTCACCGTAAACAGTGTCAGTTTCCTGGCTTTGATTCCCATGAGTTTTGTGTTTGACGTGCGTGGTTTTAGCGGTTTTGTATGTGAATCGCTTTCAGATATATAGTTACACGGCAAATTCGAATGGGCATTATGCAATGGCATTCAGCTCGACTCAGAATGGACCTATAGTTGCATTGATAAAACCGAGATATATCCTGATCATTTATTGGTCAGAGCTCAGGAACTAGAATTAGCATAATTACGTGTATTAAAGCATATCTACGAAAAGCTAAACTCGATAGGAAAAACATCATGACCGAACAAATACAAATAATAGCGTACGCAGACGACATAGCAGTCTTAGGAAATAGGAAAGAAGATATTGTAAGAGCCGTAGACAGACTAGACAAAGAAGCAAAAAAACCTGGTATGAAAATAAATGAAGTAAATACAAAATACATGAAGTTAGGGAAAGAATATGAGTACGCCCAAAATTGTCTATAAACACAAGAACACAAGTTCGAGAGAGTCAACAATTTCAATTACCTGGGAATCACGATGGGACAAACGGGGGAGAAAAAGTGAAGGAGAGATTACTGAAAGGAAATCAGGCATACGGCAGGAATAAAACCCTACTAAAAAGCAAAGCATTAAGCAAAACAACAAAAATAAAAATGTACAAAACCCTGCTACGACCCATCATAACCTATGCGATGGAAACAATAGCTATAAATAAAAAATAAGAAGAAGACCTAAAAATAGAGCGAAAAATGATGATGACAATACTGGGACCCAACATAACAAGAGAGGGAAAGAAAAGACTGAAAAAGTAGAAAGAAATAGAAGAACTTGGAGGAGAAAATACTGTCAGATATATAAAAACACAGCGATTACGATGGGCTGGACTCATCATGAGAAGAAAACCAAATGAGATGTTAAGGAAGGTTACGATGTGGACACCCTTTGGACCCAGGAAACAAGGAAGACCAAGGAAAGGATGGAGGGATGCCCTAGAAGAGGACATAAAGGCATTGGGAGTAGAAGACTGGAGGTCGAAATGCAGGGATAGGAAAGCATGGAAGAAGATAACAGAGACTGCCAGGATCAACAACAAACTGTGAAAGAACCCAAGAACAAAAGGATTGATTCACCTCAAAAAATGCATTGGAAACGCCTTAAGCGTTAGCCATAATTCTAAGAATTGCACGTCTCAATGATGATGATGATGATGACGTGTATTGAAAATCATTCTGAAGTTCTGAATTAATTTTTGGAAACTTGTAAATTAATTTGAATTAAAGTTAATGTATTTTGCGACACTTTGCAGTAAATATGCGATTGTTCTTCTTCGGGTGCTTTGTTTCTTACGAGCTGTAGCGATCTTCACTCCTATGCCTGTGCCCACAGACATAGAGAACCCACAGCTTAAGGTGGGCCCTGAACCATGGGAAGTGTAAACACTTCTACCCCAGAGAAGGTTTACCAGACCGAATATCTCACTGGTTTTGAATTGCCTTGCGAGGAAGACCGTCCGTTAAAAATACGTTGTTCCGGTACTGGGAATTGAATCCCAGATCTTCAGCATAGCAGTCTGACGAGCTCACGTCTAGTCTAGTACTGCCTACGTTTGTCAAAAGTACCTAATTTTTTGTATCACTAATTGTATACAAGTAATACTGACTTTAGGACTCCAAAGTAATAAAGCTAAGTGTGTTCATCTTAAAGTGTGTATGTATGTACAATTTGTAGAAATTCAAAACCCTAAAGCAAAATAATCCATTTAATGTTTTGTAATGGTTAATTAATTTCAATAAATTACAGCCAATTTAATAATTTGCCAAGCTAATTGTATTAACTAAAACATACTCACTTAGACACGAACTTTAAGCTGGCAATATCCGTGAAATTACTCTAATTATAAATCAATTTTAGTTTCCTTTTAGTGCGACATCCATTGTATTTTATACACAATTTATAACAAAATTAATTAATTTTGCTGTTTATAACACAAATTCTAGTCATGTTGGGATACATAATTACTGATTTTAGTGGTCAAATTACTCCGTTTTAAACAATACTAAGAAATATTTTTGTGATAAGTTAGCATAATTTACCTTCAGTGATAGTAATATCAATTTCGACAATTAGTTTTCATATAATTCGATATTAATATTAATATCTTTGGGATGGAATTTGTCATACTTAAATCACTAATTTTTGTATAATTTCTGTTGTTCAGTTACTATGATTAGATTTAGGTAAACATATTAAAGAAATACACAAAGACAAGCATTATGTTCAGTTATGAAATTCTCTCCAATATTAGGTTAACATGAAATAGTGACGTACATTTCAAAACATTTACTTTGAATAATGGAATACTCGTCTCGTCTATTAAATTTTATACAGTTCGTCACTAACTTCAGCACGTTGAAAATAAATTTCAGCAATCAGAAGTCACTAATGTTAATGTGGTGATAGCGCAATTGGCAGAGCGCTGGCTTTCTGAGTAAAACGTCGATTCTGGCTTGGGTTCGAAACCTAAACATTACTATGCAGATTTGTAAAAATTTTGTCTGCAACCCACCACACACAATTTCCCAATCCGGCTTGCAATCGTGGGATCTTAGTGCTAAAAACTTTCTCTGGAATTTCTGTCGTTCGGATTCGACGTTAAACTGTAGGTCCCCCGTGTTTCTACCTAAGCGCTGAGGAGGAACACGTGGCAGAGTGGAGGCCGATACCCAACAGTGGGACAAAAAGGCTGTCAATAATCATGATGAATGTTAATACTAATTCTAACGATCACAAGTCTGTCACGTAAATGTAACTATAAAGCAAACTTGAACTTTATTAACTTTTGCAGTACATTTAATTATTAAATTTCTCGCCAGAGACGACAAATGTTAAACATTATGAGAAACGCTTCCGCAGCTGAATTTGCCTAATGCTAAAACTTAATTAATTATTAGTTAAATTCGACTGGGTTCACTAATTTTAATAATTTTGGGAGAAATTGAAATGTTTCAGTTTCTCAACTAATTTTAAAAAGTAAATTACTTACAGATTTACAATAAATAATAATAATAAAGTCGATCGCTATATTATGTTTTTAAGATTGAGTTATGGAGGCCAATTTCGTAAAGCCTTTGAAAGTTTTCCTTTGTAGGCTGAAATTGCCGATTAATGTGTTGTCTACGCCAGACCCTGGACGCTTTCTGCGAATTTACGTGCCAAATTGGTCGAGAATTATTTCACCATATTTCGCAATGTGGTGTAATCTTTTGAGGCAATTCAGGTTCGCGCTGCGTTTGGTTCTTCAGTCGACCTTACACCTTCGCTCGACCCAGGTCGCCCATTTCCATCTATGGGGGCCGTAAAGAAACAAAGCAGGCGCTAGACTTTGGAAACAGACCGACGTATCTCCTAATAATGGGTTTCTTCGCGGCTCATCCGCTAATTGAGTTTTACCGTACCATATTTCTGCGTTAGACAAAAGAATCTCGACTGAGTCAGATTATAAATAAGTATTAGCAGTGTTAGCTTTGGTGCACAGCAATCCTGTGTAATACTTTTGATATATATCGGGTACAAGCGATTTAAAAACCCGTGAAAGTGTGGTTCTTGTAGTAGTTGATTTTTTAATCGTCTGAACCCTGTTGGAAGCAATCTAACCTCCAGGGGCGTAGCAGCGAACATTTCGTTCCAAAGTTTCCCAAAGGTCATCGCCTACCCTTTTTTTTGCCGGACTAGAAAACACCCCAGACTGTGCCTGAAGATTTTCGTGCATCTAGAAAACACCCCAAAATTGTGTCTCTCTCTTTACCCGATCTACCCAAATCCAATGTAAAAGAACCAGTTTTTGTGTTGTGAAAAAAAATCTTTTCACTTTCAAAATTCAAGGGACCGAACCCTTTTTTTAAAGCGACAAAAAACGACCTTCAGTCATCAGTTGTCATTTTCTTTTCCTACTAGCTGTAAAAAGCAATTATATATTGTGTTATTCTTGTAAACTCCGACGCCACTGGCCACGTAGGTTTGTTTTGAGAATTTAAATACCGTACGCCAGGGGCAGCGAATTCCTTTTCTTGAGCGTTCAATTAATCGTTTGTAGTATTGAACTATAATATCACCATTTGCTGTCATTTTTGTTTTGTGTCATTTCTAATAGTTTAATTATATGTGTTTTGAAATTTATTACATCTTTTATCGTTGGGTATTTTGTATTTGTGTGTGCATTAACTTTGCAAGCTTTATAAACAGGATGGAAGCACAAAAAAAAAAGCTCGTTTGGCCCGTAACAAACTGAATTTCACTGATACAGTTTTTAATGTTAGCATCAGCTTAAATGGTAACAATTAAACTTACAGATGTGAACACTAATTAATTTCATTGAATTGAAGTGATTGATGACACTATTTTGGCAATAACATCAAAACTGTTACTAACATGATAATGAAAATTTAACAAATATAAAGCGAGTTGTAATAATTGGTAATTCAATGGGTACAAGTTGGTAAACATTTCAGGTAAACTGTTTTCCAAACTATTTTTACATTACTTTCAGCACTACTTTCAGGATTTTAAGTTACGGTATTTAACATATGGGAAAAGAAAGTATTTAGTGCCTGTAAGTTATCTGGTTGTTTATCTCGAGAGCCTAAAATTTCTATCTAAGATTGCAATTTTCTCCCAGCAATAAAAAATTGTAGACGCCTTCGGAATTTACGTCGCAGCAGCGAACATTACATTAGATAGCGGGGATAATTTCTGAACTTCCTGAAAAGTTATGGCTCTTTTAACTCGGCATTAAATTTAACGTTTTTGTTGTAAACTTCCTGTTAATGTTTGTCGTAGATCATAGACAATGATAGCAACTTTGGTCCGAATCTTTTATTTCCAGGAAAATATAATTGTTGTGCTAGATCCAAGAAGCTACGGAGACTTGGCTACACACGAACGCGGACTTATCGCACTTACGAGAATATTAAATTCGTATTTTACTGCGTGACATAAAGGGAATTTACAAGTAATGTCATGTTTCTGAAGCGAAACCGTTTAAATATCATACGCGACGCATAAAGTATGCCAACAACTTATTTTTATATGCATATTTCATAAGGTTTATAGTTTAGAAGGTGGAACGAAATGTATCATGCGTGCTTGAAGCCCCATCAGATGGAATCATGATAATATAAAACTGTCCAACTTTTTATTTTTATTTTATACAAAACATGTATTTGTCTACGCTTCCAGTGCGTAATTACGTACACAGTTTGATTAAAGGTTCACCACGGCTATTA
>JABXWE010006244.1:0-55534 GCA_014611495.1 Limonius californicus | reverse complement strand
AAGTTTTGAGAATTATTATCAAAAGCTTGCTTTATAATGCAAACTTGAAGGCAGTTAAGCGATAAGTCACTATTTTTGAGACATTGTAATTAAGAATATCAGGTCTTGATATTATTAAAACAACCGATAGTTTCTAAGTTTGGAGATTTATTATTAAGAGCTGATTCTGTAATGTAAATTTGAGAACAGTTAAGCGATGGGTCACTATTCTTGAGACTACGTAATTAAGAATATCCGGTCTCGATATTATTAAAATAATCAATTGCTTATACGCTTAAAGAATTATTACCAAGAGCTTGTTTTATAATGTAAATTTGAGAAACAATTAAGCAATGAGTCACTATTTTTGAGATTATGTAATTAAGAACATCAAATCTTAATATTATTAGAACAATCAGTAACTTAGAAGTTTAGAGAATTATTGTCAAAAACTTACTTTTATGGAAATTTAAGAACAATTAAGCGATGAGTCAGTCACTACTTTTGAGACTATATAATTAAAAATATCAGGTCTTGATATTGTTAAAATAACCAATAGCTTGTAAGTTTAGAGAATTATTATTAATAGCTTGTTTTATAATGCAAATTTGAAAAGAATTAAGCGATGAGTTACTATTCTTAAGACTATGTAATTAAAAATAACAGGCCTTGATAGCCTTAAAACAACCAATACCTTATAAGTTTAGAGAATTATTGCCAAAAGCTTGTTTTATAATGTAAGTTTGAGAATAGTTAAGCAATGGGTCACTATTCTAGAGACTATGTAATTAAGAATATCAGGTCTCGACATTATTAAAATAACCAATTGCTTATAAGTTTAAAGAATTATTATCAAAAGCTTGTTTTATAATGCAAATTTGAGAACAATTATGCGATGAGTCAGTCACTACTCTTGAGAATATGTAATTAAGAACATCAGGTCTTGATATTATTAAAATAACCAATAGCTTGTAAGTTTGGAGAATTATTATTAAAAGCTTGTTTTATAATGCAAATTTGAGAAGAATTATGCGATGAGTCAGTCACTACTCTTGAGAATATGTAATTAAGAACATCAGGTCTTGATATTATTAAAATAACCAATAGCTTGTAAGTTTGGAGAATTATTATTAAAAGCTTGTTTTATAATGCAAATTTGAGAAGAATTAAGCGATGAGTCACTATTCTTAACACTATGTAACTAAGAATATCAGGCCTTGATAGTATTAAAACAACCAATAACTTTAGTTTAGAGAATTATTGGGAAAAGCTTGTTTTAAAATGCTAATTTAAAAATAATTAAGCGATGAGTCACTATTCGTGAGACTATGTAATTAAGGATATCATGTCTCGATATTTTTAAAATAACCAATTGCTTATAAGTTTGAAAAATTATTATCAAGAGCTTGTTTTAAAATGCAAATTTGAAAACAATTAAGCGATGAGTCACTATTCTTGACACTATGTAATTAAGAATATTAGGTCTTGATATTATTTATAAAACCAATTGCTTATAATTTTAGAGAGTTATTATCAAAAGCTTATTTTATAATGCAAATTTGAGAAGAATTAAGCGATGAGTCACTATTCTTAAGACTATGTAATTAAGAATATCATGCCTTGATAGTATTAAAACAACCAACAGCTTATAAGTTTAGGGAATTATTATCAAAGCTTGCTTTATAACGTAAATTTGAAGATAATTAAACGACGAGTGAAATCCTTTCTTTATCATGAAAATTTGAAAGCAATTAAACGATTAGTCACTATTTTTAAGATCATGTAATTAAGAATATTAGGTGTTGTTATTATTATCAAAATCGATAACTTGTGAATTTAAAAACTGTTAGAAGCTTTCGAAAATTTTGAAAACGATTAAACGATGAATCACTGGCCTTAAAGATGAGTAGTTAAGCAAATTAAATCTTGATATTATTATAGCGACCAAGTAAGTTTAAAAACCTGTGATAAAACCCATTTTTAAAATGAAATTTTCTAAACGATTATACGATATATCACTATCTTTGAGGCTACTTGATTAAGCACATCAGGCCTTGATGTTATTACTACCATCAATAACTTGTGAGTTTAAAGGATTGTGACAACAGGATTTCTTTATATGAAATTTGAAATCGATTAAACGACGAGTCGCTGTTCTTCAGGCTATGTAATTAAGCGGTTCAGGTATTGATATTGTGATAGCTGTCCTTGAATATATGTAATTATGTACATCAGGTCTTGATATTATTATATCAACCAATAGTTTGTAAGATTTGAGGATTTTGAGAAAAAGTTTTCTTTATACTGGAAATGTGAAAACGGTTAAACGATGAGTCACTATCCACGGAGCTACCCAATTGCAGATATCGAAAGTGTTCTGACGCATTCGACTTTAATATTAGACCACTTTATCAAATAAAAGAAACTTTCAACTCCCCTTAATGATGCTAAAAGACAGTACAAAAGAATAAACAATTAATTTTGTAACAAATGGCTAGATTCCATAATTCTTCATTGTCCGATATCCAACCACGACTATTCTCATGGGCACACACAACATACATTTAATTACAAAGACAAAAGAATGAGATCCACTTGAAAGATCCCGATCTCGTACAAAAACCGCAAAAACGCATGTCGCCCGAAGAAAATAACTTACATCCTGAAACACTGGCGGAAAATGTCGCCATTTCGATTCTAACTCATGTAAATGTATTCAGCTATTCGGTTAAAGTAGGCAAAGGCAGCACATCAACAGGATAAGATTTGAGAAACGTCCTCATACAATGTTCTCTCGTCTCGGTCTGCTGAGAACAACGCCAAAACGGATACTAACCATCTTGAGTCTTAATATATTGCTTTATAATTGAGCTGAATTAGCTATGCTTATTTCTAAGATTCGTAAATAGTTTTAATTTCCCGTCGAAATTAGTATTGTATCTTTAAGTTCCAAACGCTTGTACGCTTGTAGCGTACGGAAAATTAAATATTCTTAAAGTATGGATTGTAGTTTTACTCACGGTAACGTGTTGGAGTATTATAAGCTATTATCGAGAATTATGAGCAACTTCATAACAGTCAGAACGATACTTTTCATTGATATCGCGATAACGATACTTTATCAAAAAAAGTATCGCGATACCGATACTCGAGGCATTTTTTCAGAAAATATCGCGATACCGATTGTATCGCTATACCTTTAGCGATACTTTTCCGTTGGGGAATTAAGCATTAAGTTTAGCGCTTTGGGGCTAAAGTCGAAAGTTAAACAAATTTTTACTAACGCGTATTTGGAAGACATTTGTTAAAGATTAGAATACACTTCGTTTCATAAGAAATGCACCACCCATTAAAAATAAAGCTACGGGTTTGAAACTTTGCTAAAATAATGTTTCTTTATTGCGTTTGAAATGATCAGGTTGTCATAAAGAAGATTAACAATTATAAGAAAACAATATCGACAACGAAAACAAAATTTATAATGTGTAACATCGCCATGAACAGCAATGCAAGCATTTACTCGTCGTGGCATGCTTTCTATCAAGCGGTCTATGTTCTCCTGGGGTATCTCGTTCCATATAACCTCAAGTTAGTGTCTCAGCTCGTCTAAGTTGTTAGGAGCTCTTGGCAATAATCTTAGTCGCCGGCCCATCATGTCCCAAAGATGTTCGACCGGCGATAAGTCCGGTGATCGTGCAGGCCAGGGCAACATTTCCAATTGTGCTTGTTGGAGGTATGTTCTGGTAATGTTTGCGTTATCCTGTTGGAAAATACCGTTTGGCAACGTGTGCATGAATGGTACTAACACCGATTCCAGGACATTATGAATATAGCGATGAGCCTGGGATGAACACAAGAGGTGATCTTCTACCGAAACAAATCGCACCCCAAACCATAACTGCAGGTGTTAAAGCTGTATAGCGTCTTTCAACAAACTCTAGATTTCGTCTTTCTCCTCGATATCGACGTACCTTCCTACGACCGTCATTTACCCACAAAAAAAATCTTGATTCGTCACTGAAGACAATGTCGCTCCATTGCTGATTCCAATGTTGACGCTCTTGACACCAAGCAAGCCTAATAGCGTTGTGATGTGCCGTTAAAGGGAGCCGTTGGAATGGACGGTAGGATCGCTGTCCAAAAGAAGAGATTCTTCTGTATATTGTTGCCACGCGGCGGCGAAGAGCTCGCATCCAGTTTACAGCAACAGATCTTGTTGTTTGAAAGCGGTCTCGGGTAGCCATTCTTCGAAGAAGTCGATTTTCACGAACATTGTTGCTACGTGGAGGTGTACTAGCTGGACGATGTCGCTGAATGCCTTCTTCTGACCAAGCAGACCATATTCGTGCAACTACAGTGCGTTCTAGATTTACCCTTCTACCAATTTCACAAAAAGAAAGTTCATCTTCTTTCCTGCCGATAATTAGACCTCTATCAAAATCGGAAATGTGGTTAAAATTTCAATGTTGTCTTACTGGAGGCATTTTAAAACATTAATTCTGTCACAAATTGTAACAAAATCTCGAAATAACTAATTAATGATTACTAGATATTGTTTTGTTTCTAAGTAACAAGTTGATGAGGGACAGTAGACGAACACCACAACCACTTGATTGTTTTAATGTAAATAGCGATCATTTCATACGCAATAATAAAACATTATTTTGCGCAAATTTTCAAACATGTAGCCTTATTTTTAATGGGTGGTGCGTTTCATATGAAACTGAGCATATTTCAAGAAGTTTGGTAATAAGATAAAGTACTGTGTATTTATATACGCGGAAATGATAAACAGCTTAACATATAGCTTCAGGGTTTTGCGTTTTACTCAATACTGACATTCCTACATAATATCTACAAGGGTTTACATGTTTAGGAACTGCAATTAATTGTTTATTTAAGTTTACTGGAGATTTCTAGTAAAATTGTATCGCCAAAGTAATGCAAATGCGCGATACTCGATAATTGTAAAAAGTACCGCGATACCGATACTCGATACTTTTTTAAGGCATCGCGATGCACAAATCGATACCCAAAAAATATCGCAATATCAGTATCGCGATACTTGCGACCACTGGCTCTATCTCATACTGGCTAGGGTTGCACCGATAATCACATTGGCGGATTACCGATTAATCGGTCTTGCCTTATCAGCCGATACCGATTAATCGGTTGCCGATTATTTATAATGTAATTATGTAGCTTAGATTGTATGTCCTAGGAAATAATATATGCTTCTTATGTACTTTTACATGTTGAATCCATTACATTTTCCACATTACTTTTCCGTCCATGGTTTTCTTGCCTACCAGTGACACTAAAAAACATAGAATGACGGACTATCAAATCCGATTAGACGGCCGAAAAACCGTTATCGATTAATCAGCAAAATGCCCTATATGACCGATTACCTGCCGATTAATCGGTGCAACCCTAAACTAGACTATACTAAAAACTTTAAAATGTCACCGCATTGATTTTAAATAGCTCAAGCCATGGGCTACGCCTAGACCAGTGTTTGCGGAAATTTGTTTATATTAAACAACCCTATATAAATATTTAATTTTAATTGAACCGCCAAAGTTTCAATTTTTCTGTAGTAGAGGCTGTGTGGTACTGTTTCGAGGATTGCTTCTGCATTTGAAACGCCAAAAACTAGTGGCCATCCTAATTACCAATAAAGCCAACAGTGTTCCAGTAACTGCTTATAAGTAATTCTAGTGAACTCCAAAATGTACTACTATTTGTTATTGCTTGATATATTTATGGATTGTGTTCACGGAATTAAACGATATTATCCAACACTCTAAGTAAGCAAATGAGTCAGCGGTTAAGACGGTCCACATGTAATACACAGGGTGAGATAAATAATATATTTTACAGTAATCAATAACGAAGGTTATATTATTGCATTGTTGTATTGTTTAGGAATTTAAAGATAGATAATGATTGTATACAAATACAAAATATTAAGCATTACACGAAATTGTGCAATGTAGCAGCCATTAAAAAAATCGGGAAATAAAAGTTTATGCCCATGGAGACACCGTGTATAATACCTTAAGTTAAGTATGTTTCAGGTGACTGACTGGTTTTGAAAATATAAATACTTTTAGTGAATTAGAACTGATTTGTTGTAATCGTTACACGTAACTGAAATACATATTTCTTAGTTTTAGATCCCCCATGAATCTCCAGATTATTTTAATCCTATCAATAAATGAAAAATTTAAAAGTATGAACATGTGTATAAGGGGTATTTTATTTAACTTATAGGTACCCAAACGATTTTTAGAATACGAACCATTTAAAAAATGTAAGAGATTTTGTGGAAACACACCATAGATGGATACCCTCTGGAGATACTTGATTTTAACCCGTTTCTGCTGTTAAGGCTTAGTACTAACACCATTATAGTTGCCAATTTCAGTTCTACCTTATCTAAAGCGATCTTCAAGTTCAGAACCAGTTTAATAGTTTTACTGAGAGGTGACCCAGTTATCTATGTCGATTATTGTATTTGGTACGCCCTACGAGTTGCCGGATTTAAACCTCCGTTTTTTCGACTTCAATCTAGTATGACGGCAAGCTACGTAAAACTAGAGGCAGAATACTATTAACTAACCATACATAGGAAGAACTGTTAAACTAATTAAAATTACTTTTTATCTGCACGCTACATAAACATAAGCAACTAGACCAACGTAAGTAAATAAATTAGATTTATTTCCCAGCGTGGGCAGCAACAAATAAAATTAACTCATTAGCTTACATAGCGGACATAACAATCATTGATGATTCCATGTCGCACACATTAAAGAAGTTGACAACCTGTAGCACGATTGTTTGGAATCATTCGAGTATTTCTTTTCGGTCCATATATTGGTTTTACAATAGAGAAAAGGTGAGAAAGAGATGGGTGAGTGGCAGAAATAAAAATTTAAAAATTCAATAATAAAACGCGCAAATTATAAAATTTACAAACTAATTTCTTAAGTAATTAGTATCCGAGGAAGTGTGGTCTTAAAATGAAATTTGCAGAAACATAACACGACGATTAATTTTGCAACAGCTCCCATCTCTACAGACGTGCACATCCAGGACACATATAAAAAGATTTTTCTTCATTTCGAATTAGTTTTGTGGTGACAAACAAAGGTTGAAGATGATCACGTCGCATGTGCTTTCTTAATGTGTATACAATGAAGTGCATGAAGTACTTTCTCTGCTGCTACTTAATTGTTTCCGTTGTTTCTGGAGTTGGAAGTATAAAAAACTACCCTGTGGATAAGGTATGTACGTGAAAATTATGGTCCATTTTAGTAATGGTTTTAAAAAAATTAATCAAGTAAAATTTATCTCACTAAAGAGAGCCTATGTCGCCTTAGGAAATGAAAATCTAGTGTAGCCTTTCTTAACTCCATAATATTCCTTTCTTTATCTTACCCAAAATTAAAGTAATTGGTAATGCCTTACTATTCAAGAAATAGTAGCTTAGTTAGGCTTTGGAAACTTCGTCGCAGCTCGTTTAGTTAAATAACTAAAATTGATTGCAGGTTTTTGGCATTGTTCTGATTTTAAGAAAGTTGGATAAATCAAGGGTTGTCTATATTATGTTGTATGGATGGTAGTTTGAAATAAATTTCACTATATTAAGTCCAAATATACTATAAATGTAGGTTGATTGTGGTTTACTTTTACACAATACACAGAGTGTCCCAAAATGTAACGGCAATATTTCAAAGATGAATTCCAGAACTTATTTAGAGTCGAAAAGTCCATATAAACATATGTCCTAAACGTAACCGTTAATGAGTTATTGTTTATTTCATAATTTATGTGGCTGAAATTTTAGTTCAACGAATTTTATGATATAAATATTTTTTTTAAGTAATACATTTTTATTATTTTATTTGCAAGAAATGTTCAAAATTATCTAATTTATGTTCGATACACAAAGCCACACGTTGCAGAAGAGATCGCTGCGTTCTTAATATGGTTGCTGGGTTATTCCTGATAATATAATTCTTCTACCGTGTGAACTTGAGTTGCATAAACAATCTGTTTCATGTGACCCCAAAGATAAGAATCTAATGGAGTCAGGTCTAGCGAACGCGGTGGCCATACTACGGGTTCTCCTACTCCAATTCATCTTCCCGGAAAATGTGCGTCAAGCCCAGCTCTAACACGATGATATGCTGGTGCCCCATCGTGTTAATATCACATTGCACGTGTAATATTTAATGGCACATGGTATTAAGGGTAAAGAGCTTTCTGGAAATATTTGTAATTTGCACCATTCAAACGACGTGGCGGTTCAAATGGTCCAACCAGACGATCATTAAAAATACCAGCTTTCATATTAACATTAAATCTATGTTAAAAATGCGAAATGCTAGCGTCTTCTTAAATGAGAATTTCTGCAGCCAATTCATGAAAATTATGATAATTATTGATACCAGGATATGTGGAAGAAGCTTCATCGGTCTATAAAATATGCGGTAGGTTTTGATTATTTTGTGCCAAATTATAAAATTTTAAACGAGCTTCAAAATCATAACGTAGGGCTTGAAATCTTTGATGATGATATGGATGTAAGCGAGCTCTTCTTATTATTCTTCAAACCTGGTTTCTACATATTCCAGTACGTAATGCAATTCTTCCACACTTAAAGACGGATCGTCTTGTAATAAATCAAGAACTTGTTCATCATCGTTTATCGGTCTACGAACAACTCCTTGACCGACTGCATGTCTTGCATTGAAAGTGCCATGTTCCCTCAGCTGACGATGCAAATTAAAGAAAACTGCACGCGTAGGCAGCCTTTCATTGGGATATTTTCTACGATATTCTTGCTGTGCTGCTAAAGCATTTCCAGCACACAGGCAGTAAACATAATGAATATCTACATATTCTTCATTTGAAAATAATGTTGGCATTGTGAATCACTTATGAATTACGATGGGAATAAAGATACAAAGAAAAAGCCAATAACTTCAGTATCACAGTAATAAACTGACAAATTACAAACAATAATTTGTTAAAAACTAGTTCAAATGTTACCAAACACAAGACGACAAGACGATCATGCAAATAGATCAGTATTTCAGAAATCCCTTTCGTTAACGATTACGTTTAGGACATATGTTTATATGGACTGTTCTACTCTAAAAAATTGTGAAATTCATCCTTGAAATATTGCCGGTACGTTTTGGGACACACTGTATAAGATATATAAGATTTTTTGTACACCTTATTACAATCTTGGGTACGATGAAAAATTGCAGAGGCCTTAATTTTGAAGTTATGTTCTTCGTAAGACGAATTCTATTTAGATTAAGACACTCTACAAGTCTACAACATCAAAATTTTGTAATTTCAAAAAATAAAAGAGCCTTTAAATAAAAATCATAGCGGCTTTAATGTTGAAGTTAGTAGTTTAGACAAACAAATATTCTATTAAGAAACCCCTTAATATAACGCTTGCGTAATTGCTAACCATGTTTTGCAAAGAAAACGTTATGCAAAATACATATTTAACTCTCACTCCCAGAAAGTCTGTTTTTGACAACACGCAAAAAACATGTAGATAATTTAAAAAATGTACACAGGAGTGTTAGACCCCTTCCGCCTCTAGCTGGCCTTAGATATGAACCTTCTGAAGAAATGCTAGTTAATTTTCAGGGTCTACCGACGGTATATGCTAGTAATACCGCGTCAGAAATAGCGTCCTAAAAATAGTGTCATCAAAAAAGCACCTTCGAAAATAGCGTCATCTAAAACAGCCCAGGATAAAATTATTGCTTAGAAAAAAATGTAGCAGCCAAAAATAGCGTCGTCAAGAACAGCTCTATCAATACTGCACCATCAAAAATAGCACCATCAAAAATAACGTCATCAAAACCAGAGCAGGGTAAATATATCGCTAGATAAAAATATGGCCATGATAAATAGCGCCGTCAAACATACTGCTACTAAAAACAGCGCTTTCAAAATTAATGTAATCAAAAACAATGTCATCAAAAACAGGCAGGGTAAAAACTATGCCAGGCCAAAAATGTGGCCACCAAAAACAGCGCTGTCAAAAATAGCGCCATAAACAGCTCAGGGTAAAATTATCACTCGGTAAAAATGTGACAGACAAAAAAAAGCGCAGACTAAAAATATGGCTACGTAAAACGCGGTCGTCAAAAATATCTCTGTAAAAAACAGCGCTTGTCAAAAATAAAAAAAAATATCTATAATATACTGAACTGCAGAGAATAAATAATTTATTAAATACAATAATTACAGTCTCATACTTTACTTCCTTTTATAAAGTACATACATTATTTTACAGCAAAACCGTATCGTTTATATTAGTGACACATGACAATTCTTTTAGGTCGTTCAAAGCCTTTCTTTAAATTTCTTAAAAAAATAAATATAATCATTTAAATTAGTAATGCTGATTTATTTGTTCAATAGCTATTTTTGATTGAGACATTTTTGATGACGCTGTTTTCTATGGCGCTTTTTGATGGTGCTATTTTTGACGGGGGTTTTTTTGATGGCGCTATTTTTGACAGCGACATTTTTGATGGCTCAATTTTGACGGCGACATTTTTGAGCAGCATTATTTTGATGGCGCTACTTTTGACAGGCACATTTTTGATGGCTCTATTTTTGACGGCGACATTTTTGAGCAGCAATATTTTGATGGCTCTGTTTTTGACGGAGCTTTTTGTTGGCGCTATTTATGACGGCTCTATTTTTCCGGAGACATTTACCAGCGCTACTTTGATAACTATTTTTGATGCCGTTTTTTTATTGCGTTATTTTGACGGGGTTTTTCAATGGTGTTGTTTTGATGCCGAGTTTTTGACAGCGCTTTTTTGATGACGTTATTTGTGGCGGTGATATATTGACCATTTTATTTTTAACTTTTTGACCAACTCTCTTTTGATGGCGTTGTTTCTGATTCGGTTTTTTTTTGGTGGCGCTTTTTTTGTGACGACGCTTTTTAGTGGCGCTATTTTTCATGCCACTTTATGGACGACGCTTTTTTGAGGGGGTTATTTATGACGGCGCTTTCTTAACGGCTCTAGTTTTTCCGAAAACAGTTTTACGAAGCGCTATTTTTGTTGGCGCTATGTTTGACGACAAATTGTTTACCGGTGCAGATTTTGAGGGCCATTTTTACAGCAGTATGTTGATGCGCTACTTTTGAACCATTATTTTAAACTCTAGCCCTATAGACTTTTACCATAATAAAAAATTTATTAAAACTTCTGCTGGTTGTTTTTAAAACTAATTTTTAAAAATTAGAAAACATTTTTAATAAAGGCAGGTTCATCTTAAGCACTATTATTAAATTAACTGAAACTGTAGGAAAACGATGAATAAACGAACATTAAAGAAAAAAATCGTAGCGACTTGAACGTCGACACCGCAAAAAAATCACAACCGATTTTGATCAGTGTCTATATTTTCAACTTTACCGAAATCTGATTAGCTGTTTCGAAAGCTTCGGTGTCACATATGCACTCAAACATGTGCTTTATTTTTATAACCATTTTTTAAATCATTGGACATCAAACTGATTTCCATGAAAATCTTAAAATCGTATATTTACACAGCATTGATAGTTTCTTCCAACACGAATGCTAGGTAACATTAAAGTGGGTTACCAAATATAGTAGTTACCAAATTAACCAGTGGTTTCTTTTAATCGTAGCAATAAAACTTCAAGTAATTAGACCATAATTTACGTTTTCTGGTAATGCAGGATCGGGTAAATAAGTCTCCAATTATGTAAAGTAGCGGCCAAATAAAATTATTTATATAACACAATCCATCATAATTCTTAAAACTTTTATGTATTTAATTGATTGAAAGTTGGAAAGTTGTTTGTGCAGAATCTAATATCAGAGGAAGACCGCAGAGGAGCAGATGACAAACCACCTGAAAGCTTGACCTCTGAAACCAAAAAACGAGGACTTTTCCTAACCGCTAAACATCGCAACCCAAATTCTTTCGTCTACCCTTCGCGTAAGTATGTTTTTTTTTCTGGATTTATGAAACTTAAAAATTTTACAGTTGCTTTAGGGTACGACGCTAAAGATCCAGCCGAAGAAGGTTACGACGTCCACAGACCAACTTCCGTTCTTGGATCTGGCAGACCGCACTATCCTGTCACGGACTCTAGGGGAGGATATATAGGGAATTATCCGAGCTCGTATCCTGGGGAGTACGGCGGAGGGTATCCATTCAGTGGAGGCGGCATATATGGACATAGTGGGGGAGGATATGAGTATCCGGTGTATGGTCCATCAAGTACTGGGATAGGTCATCATAGCGGAGGAGGAGGCGGTTATAAGAACGTAAGCAAAACTGAGATTTTAAAAATTTCATATTGCGAGGCTATCATGGAACCTACGGCAAACAAAACTGCAACACATCACACAGCGTTAGTTGACACGTGTATGTTAGGTTGCAGTTTTAGTTGGTCAAATGTTTTGTGGTACACCATGTGTATTGACTAATGCAGTTTTTTTTATTTAAGCCTTAGATGTTATGTGCATACAGTAGAGCAGAGTAAAGTAGTCGCAATGCAAGAATACCAGAGTAGGATTAAAATGAAAACCATACCTGCCAAGTTGCCGAGGGTACGAGGGTTGCCTTTTAAATTTCGGGATTGGAGAATAAAAACAAATATTTAACATCGAAAATGGCTTTATTGTTTTTCAAAATATTCTCCATGAAAATCAATACAATTTTGCATGCGTGTGAGCCAATTTTCGAAGCACTTTTTCCACTCCGATTGAGGTATCTCCAAAACATGCATTTTGAACGCATCAACCGCTTCTTCGGGTGTCGAAAAACGTTGACTTCGCAATTTATTTTTGATGTTCGGGAATAAAAAGAAGTCATTGGGTGCCAAATCAGGACTATACTACGGATGACTCATCAAATCGACGTTCTGAGTGCTCAACAAGTCACTTGTTCGAGCCAATGTGTGAGAGCTCGCATTGTCGTGGTGGAGAATGATCCGTCTTAATACACATGTTTTGAAGCATCACCATCGAATTTTTTGAGCATTTCTTGCAACCCATTGACAACAGCTTGTTTTTAAGCGATTGTTAAATTATGTGAACGCGAACAAATCTTTTTTACGGCCAAATGTTCATACAATATTGAATGTATGCTGGTCCCACTAATGTCCAAGGATACCTCAATCACGTGACGATCTTGCAGTATCAGTTCACGCACCGCATCAATGTTTTTCGGAACAACAACCGATTTTGGACGACCTTCACGAAATTCGTCGTTGAGCGAACTACGGCCACGATTGAATTCGGTAAACCATCGATAAGCACTGGTCGTTGATGGTGCTTTATCGCCAAAAATCGAATTAAGTTCATCGATGCACTGTTGTTGAGTTAATCCACGTCTAAAGTTGTCAAAAATATTCGCAGGAAAATGTTCACGATTTAATTGCATTTTTGGCCGATATGAATTTTTCAAGTTACTGTAAACAACACAAATACCGCTCATATGTCAAAACGTTCTGAGTACGTATACCGCCAAAATGTCAAACTTTACGATAGAGACGTCAGTTGCCCAATCCCAAAATATAAAAGGCAACCCTTGTATCTACACCGTAAAATCAGCTTAGCTAGAAAAGGATGCAGTGTCGCAACTTAGGGTTTTCATTTTAATCCTACTCTTGTCTTCTTGCATTGCGACTACTTTATTCGAATATTTATAAAGAACGTTCTTAAAACTAAGTATTCTAAAATTATTTCGTAGAGCTCATTTAGTATTATTTCAGAAACTTGTATTATTTCAACGAGTGCAGGTTTAATGTAACAAATTTAAAGAAGTAAACTACATTAGGCTAATTATTTATTATTAGCTACCATTAGCTTAATTAAGTCGTGCACAGCGTGGGTTACAAAGACCAACCGCCTGCACTGTTTTAACACTCGCATACAATAACTGTTCCATTTGGGAAAAATTATCCCATTGCAAAAAATTGAACGAAGAGGATTTCCTGAATATCCTAAAAACGATGTGATTATATTTGCAGAAGCAAGTTTAGGAAAACGTTTCTTTTTTTATACAGGGTGTTACAATATTTTTGAAAGACTAACACGTGAACGTTTCTAAAAAGTAAAATAAAAATGCCGCTTCAATCATTTTACAATGGTTAAAGGTGTTTAAATATTATTTGTATTTAATTTTGTTCAAAAAGACCACCAGATATGTCATCTGGAGGAGCTACATACTCTCGTTTTGATACCTTTCTTTTTCCTAAATCGCCAACTATCTATGTAGCTTCTTTCTATTAAATTTGAATTATTTTAACTGGCGACCCGTAAGTGATTCATTTAGTTATGGCAGCTAAAGGACGTTATTTAATTCGGGGTCATAGTATTTATAGAAATATACTGCACAAAAACAAATATTAACAAATATTCAACCGTTTTTTCATGGTGTTTCAGAATCTAAAAAGAAATCCTGGGTATTTTGATTCGTTCGTAAGTTATCACGAAAAACCTGAAAACTGTGATGGAGGGAGACTCAGTTTTCCGTAAATTACACTGTAGGTTTATATACAGGGTGTCCTTTAAATACCTTAAAAGTTTCAGGTAGCACTCTTCTGTAAGAAATACAGTCCTCAAAAACACTAACACGAACTTCCTATAGTGCTTAGTTTCCTCACACGAGACACTTAAAGAATATTATACTTGGCAACGTTGACGATGTCTTTGCATTTATGGAGAATTTAATTAGTAGGCCGACATTACATGAAGCAATGAATGATGATTTTGACAAATGTCGAAAAACAAATTTCTACTTTTCATCACAATACCATGGCCTTGCACTGTTGTCAAATGTAGTATTTACGAAATTTATCATTTTTAACAGTACTTCCAGAAGAGCAACTTGAGCGTCAACTCAATATTAATCTTTACATAATCAAGTGGCAGTCAGTCACTTATCGGCAGATACGTGTAACATTAAAGTTCTCGTTATTGTTTCCATGAAATTCTGTTTTAAAGATATGAACTTTAACACTCTCCTACAAGAAAACTAAGCTCCAAATACCTACTTTTTTTTGAAGATTTGTATTAAGCATTCATAAAGGAAAAATTCTACCTGAAGCTTTTAAGGCATTTAAAGGACACCCTGTATAGATATATATATACATATTATATACCATATGTATACAGTGTTATTCACATAAGATAATGAGCCTACATATACGTTTCTACGCAACCCATTTTTCAATTCATAGCGTACTTTAATTATAGTAAGGATTGTTAAAAACATTTCTGGGTCAATTTTCCGGCATTCGTTGTTGATTCATTGACGCAAATCATTTAGGAATTCTGGCTGAGTACTATACATTTTACTTTTTATGTGGCCCCACAAAAAGAAGTCTAAAGGGCTTAAATCGCAGGCCCCTCTACTGCTCTTCTTCGGCCAATACATCTACCAAGAAATGTTTCGTCCAGATACTAACGCACAGCAAGAGCATAGTGTAGAGGTGCTCCGCCTTGTTGAAACATCAACTCATTCGCATTGTAACGATCACTTTGTTCCATAATTTCAGTCATTGCTGGATCAACATGATCTTCTCTGGGGCCACATAAAAAGTAAAATTTATAGTACTCAGCCAGAATCCCTAAATGATTTTTTGTATGGATGCTGGAGGTCAACATTTCGAACATTTAATAAAGTGAAAGTTAAGGCAAATTTCTTAATCTATAAAATAATACTGATGTAAATTATGGTAAAAGTGAAAAATCCTGAATTATTGGTTTTTGGCGGGTTACTATCTTTAAAAGGCATTTTCTCGAAAACTACTGATCCGAATTTGAAAAACTAGGAAACGTAAAACGAGAATGTAATGTCCTTTAAAATGATGTATCATTCGACCCCCTTTCCCATTTAAAATATTGGGATGAAGTTCACCACCCCTAGGAGGTTGGAGTGACAAGGTTGAAAATAAACACAAAAAGTTTCTCCCTCAAAACAAAAACTGATGGGCTTAAATATTTACGCATATGCAGATATGCTTAAAATATGGAAAACATGCAAAATAAAATGATTAAAAATGGGTTTTTATGGCGTAATTGAGATACATATTAAAAATCATAGTTCGGCATACAAGCTAAACTATATGTACTCTAGTTCTTACATATATCTAAAAATTTATTAAATTTCCACTTTAACTTTTGTGGTATTTGCAGTGAAAACCCCGTGATATCTATCAACACTTGGAATTTAATTATTACACTACAACAAATAAAACTAAATGTAAAAAATGTCGTAACTGGTTTCAAATTTGACTTACGAAAGCACATTTTTCCCATATCCAAGTGCACGGAGGTGTCTGCATTTCACCTTGAAGTGCTACATTGCTGTGAAAAAGCGTATTTCAAACCGGTGTGGGTTGTTGCTACCACTTCGTGCTTCCTATCGTTTACAAATCATTGCACAATTTTCTGCTTGAACAATTACTTCTAGTGAGAGCAAATAATATCCGCATGTCCCTTGTTCGCCACTTTTATTGTAGCTTTCTTAGAGAAACCGGTGCTTAGCGTAAACTCACAAAGAGAAATCAATGAAAAGTGCGTATTTATATCTTAATCTAACACACGGTACATTTAACATTAAATTTTCTGCAAGCAAAAGCGTAACGGCGTTGATTTTATAACCGCATGATGGTTGCTTTCCGTACAATGAAACCGAAAGTTGAATAAATCTCTTCAGATTGCAAACAGCGGTTGGCAACAGCAACAATTTACACCATCTGGGTTTAGTGTAATAAGTATTGCGGCTACTAAATTATGTAAAGTGATATAATCCCAATAACAACAAATCTTCTGACATATGTTGGATAATAACTGACAATTTCATGGGTTTAGCGATCATGAAGAACTGATACTCCTTGAATTTATGATTGCAGCCGCTGGCTTTGAAGAAACTGCTGCTTCCATTGGCAGGAATTGCGTTATTAGGAGCAGCTGCAGCTTTAACGGCAAACCCGGTCCTGTTGCAACTGGGCGTTATTAATGGACGTCGTCGCCGAAGAGGTCTGGTACAAGTCAGCAGCGATGTCTACCCAACCAACCATGTCGTGAAACCGCGGAAAAACTGAACAGGATGTAACGGAAACGACAACTTTTGTTGCAAAAATAAATAGCGGTTTTATTGCAACTAGTAACTAATCAACATTATTGTTAGTTTGTAAATGATGGTGAGATAAAATAAAATTAATATAATTTACAGGGCCATTATCTGTCAATAACAATCCTTATTTTCAATATTTTCTGTATACAGCCTGTGCCATGGGTGCGTGAACGGAAGATAGCTCATCACTCAAGCAACATATTAAGATTATATTTTGGGGAGACAATAGGTACACCATTTGTGCATATTTTAAAATTATTTTCGTTTATATAAGGTGTTCACATACAGAGTGTTGGACTAAACAAATGTTTTTTTAAATGGAACACCCAGAATATTGTGGCATTTTTGAAAAACCACTTCGGTGCCGACCAAATTGATATAAAATCATATTAGGCAATTTTCAAGCGTTCTCTTGCTAGAGGGAGTTAATTTCCAAAAGTGGCCAACCTGTTGATATCGGGTTTTCACAGAGAACAAGTATATTTAGTGACATTTCACATATGTGTGCCAAAATTGCTGTTTGTTTTGTTATATACAGGATTTTTATTTAAGCGAAACTTTAAAATTTTGATATTGTTAATGCCACACTCTACATATTTTGGTCTCGGAGGATTAAGATTATTATAGTTCGTTTATGATACTTAGTTCGTATAGATGAGAAAAAAGTAACAGATCTTTAAAATTTTTAATTTTTATTGAAATGATTTTAATATCTAAACATTAATATAGTATTTGTTCTGTTTATGGTATGCATCGTATTATCTGCAAAAAAACCCTTTCGTGAACGAACCGTTTTTGGAAAACGTTCACAGAATGCTAAATTTTATACTAATATATTGTGTTCTCATACGGAACACACTACGCCGACATGTAACGATTCTGCCATATTGGTACGTCGAAAGGTTAAAACACAAAATTTTACTAAATAGGATACAATGACGACGAACAACGTTTCTATAGGGTCACAAAGAGTTTATCTTTCCTATAACTCCATGTAAATCCCGTCGATTATGTCTGTTGTATCCCTATACCATACTTTATCTACGTCGGCGTATATCGGCATGTGCCCCAGTTGTAGGGATTAAATTTGGTACATAAACATAAACAAATATGGAAATACTATAGTACACATTTTTGTTAAGTATTATGCAGATTATTAGTAAGTTTTAGATTAAAAAATTAAAACTTTTAAAATTGATACAACAAGTGCAATGACAATGTTCAGAAGGTAAATTAATTTAAAGTGAAGTGAGATACAAAGCATTCTATAATATTAAATTGGTCTGTATTGGACAGAAAATTTTAAATTCGAAGATTTTGAATTGTGGAAATGAGAATGGAGACTTACATTAGCTGTTAAAAAATATTCCCACCTCCTTCAATACAAACATGAAGGCGTCTTATAACACTGTTTAATATCTGGCGGTTAACATTTCTAAAAACTCTTCTGCTGTGATTTTTCATGTTCTCTGCACTTGTTAGAACTACTTGATACACTTCCTCGTTTGCATGTTCCCACAGGAAAAAGTCTGCTGGTGTCAGATCTGATGGTCATGCAGGCCATGAAATATCACCTCCTTGACCAGTACATCGGTTTCTTAGTCAGTCGTTTAAATATTGCCTTACGTTTTGGTGGAAGTGATCAGGGGCACCATCACGTAGTTTGTAGTAAATGCATTAATCAATTCATGCAATTGCAAGATGCCGCATTTAGAAGTATCTGGGAAGACAGCATCCGCGCAACGTTGTTTCCCGTTATGTGATTTATTTATTTATGTTGTTATTTTATTTTATACTTTACGTTAATGCCGCACTAGACAAAATTCAAAACATGCTTCAAATTACTTTAGAAGAAAAATTTTTTGTAATTCTGATTTCCAGAGAACAACGTTCTATAAAAAAGTAAATTGTATAAAAACTTCCTAAAAATTGTTTAACCACGCCGGAAGAGCGCAAAATAATTTTGACAGTGCCTATACATAGAGGGCACTACCTGTTACAATCTGCCCAAAAATAATTTTTCTAATATTTCAAGTGAGATAGCTCTTCTTAGCAGACTTACCAAAACTGATGGCATCTACAGGGTGTCCGAAATTAAAGGAACAGCTTAACTACAGCTTCCTGAGATGAAATGGGACCGATTAAACCAAACATATCTTAGTCCAAAATGTTTTTAAGAAGAATACAATATTTTTAACATTGGGTATATTTCAGAAACAAAATGGCGGATCAAACTGAAAATTGATACACATCTACTTCCGTAGAAGCATGTTGTAGAGGGCGTTGTCAGCAGTTTTTTGTATGTCTTATATCATAATTTTTTTATTATTAATTTGTTCTTATGGGTGAAGTTTATGACACAGAAGATATTTTTACATAAGGAAAGTGTACTTTGTTCATGACGATACAATGCACCGTTATCAATATACTCACTTAATGCATTTGTTACATATTTTCAAGTTGTTGTCAGTTTGAGAATATCAAAACAGTGTATTGGTGTTTTGCCGGGTTATTACTGAATTTGTTAAGTAGTCCTTGTTGTGTTAAGTGTTTTTAACTTCTTATAGTTCTTATAGTTTATGTTTAATATCATTTAGGATACGAAAAAAATCTGCTGACAGTGTCCTCTACAACATGCAATAATGACAATTTTCAGCTTCCGCTGAAGTGGATGTGCACCGAATTTCAGCTTGATCCGTCATTTTGTTTCTAAAATACTCCAATGCAAAAATAAATTTTTTCCTTAGGTCCCGTGGTTTCTTAAGGAAGCACTTTTGTACTAAGGCGCGTTTTGGTTTAATTGGTCCCATTTGACTTCAAGAAGCTGTGGTTAAGCTGTGTCCCTTTACTTTCAGGACACCCTGTAGATGCAAGGGACCTACAGGTTTTCGGCTCTGCACTACTACTACCACCATTCTATTTAGTTTCAAACCATAATTATAAGACCTTGTCATTTGAATACTGAGGAACATCAGTAGCTGCTGGACATAAAAAAAAACATATTTCACTCAATATGCAGTTAATTGACTATAATCTGGAACTAAGCAGTCTATCATATTTAGATATAAGAATAATTTTTTACTGCTACTTGAATACTAACTTGCCGCCAACCGGCTCGTGTATTATAAATTCTAATCCGGTTAGAATTGAACTGTAAACGTCGTAAAATATCGATAGCTTAGCAGATAATTACAGGAAACTACTTAAGTAATGGTATTTTAAATCCGGTGGCACTTAAGTGGCCATTTATTTAATATCTATTAAGCAGTGAGCAAGTAGGACATTGATTTTTCTCTGTAGTCTCATGTAAATTAATAATTTTTAATTTAAGCATTTTTATAAATTTATAATTCGAGTAATGATTTAATTAATTCGAGTTTCTGTTAGACTTCCAACACAAAAGGGAAAACGAGCATAATTTGACTGATAAGGCAGCGATTGTCAACCGCATGTTCTAAAAAGTTACTCAACCAGGATAAATTCAACTCAATTTTTATCTTGTACATCCTGTATCTTCCAAATTTAATAATTGCGATTAGGGTGCATCGCCCCAGTTCTGTTTAATATTTATATCTCTGATATCCCCATAACCTTCTCGCATCAATTCATGTATGCTGACGACATTGCCCTGACCATCCAACACTCCGACTTCACTCAAGCAGAAGAAGTCCTTAACGAAGATCTGGAGGCCTTGAATAAATTTTTCTCGACATGGGATATGAAACGTAATCCGAACAAGACTGAAGTCTCCGTTTTCCACTTAAACTCCAGAAGGGCGAATCATCAGCTAAACATGGTTCTTAGAGGGGTTCAGTTAGCTCACTCTTTTACCCCAAAATATTTGGGAGTCGCGTTGGATATATCTCTGACTTATCGTCTCTACCTAAGTAAAGTATCAAATAAGCTAAGTACCAGACTCAACCTTATCCAAAAATTGGCCAGCACTACATGGGGTGCTAGTGCAAATACTCTTAGAAGTATTGCCTTTGCTTTAGCCTTGGTGTACTCTACTGCTGAATATTGCTGCTCGATCTGGTCGAACAGTCGACACGTTCACAAAGTTGACACACAGCTAAACCAAGGTATGCGACTATTAACACATTAAAGTTCTCACCTGTACAGTGGCTGCCTACTCTAAGCAACATCGCCCTTCCGCAACTGAAAAGAGAAGCCGCCTTACTAGCCCTTTATAAAAAGTGCATTACTAATCCCTCGCTACTAATTCACAGGTTCACTGAAAAAATTACATCTGCGCGTTCTTGACTAAAATCTCGACATCCCACTTGGGGTATAAGAATACAACTCCATGAATCTGATCAACAGATTGAGGAGGTTTGGATGCGACAATGGGCGCAACGCTGTGTTCAAAACGCCGATGTGATTCCCAACCCCACACACAGAGTACCTGGCTTCGATCTCCTCCGAAAACAGTGGAGAGTACTAAACCGCATCCGTACGGGGAGCGATTGTAATCTGCAGCGGGTAACCTTTTACCGTATGTAAATTGCAGCGGACACATACGTATGTTATTATTAGTCTTAATACTTATAAAATACAACGTACCTACCTACCTACACAATAATTTACAACAATATATTAGCTTAATTGGTAGATAAATGACCATAATATTTACATAATTGTTTTAGAAAACTTTATCTATCTATAGTTCCACTTTTATACACAGTTATACGTACATCGATAAAACGCTTGCTGTTTAAGGGTTTGACTATTTACAAGTTTTCTGCAGCTAACACTCCTTATTTTTATATAGTTTTTAATATCATACTCTATATAGTTTGTACAAAAAATATATACATATGTGGATGGGAAGTATCAAAATTTTACCTAAAGTGTGCAAGAAAGGACTCACACGCATTCGTTGTTCGACACATATCAGCTGTTGATGATGCCCAAATCTGTGGTGAAAAATAGCCTCTTCGGAAATATATGTATCCACGTATCGTGTAACACGTTCATCTTCAGGTTATATCTCTCCTAGGTCGAAAGCAAGAGATTCTCCTACTTCTTCTGAAGGTAAATACTGAAGTGCAAATATATATTTCAGAAACTTCCCTATAGATTAGATGTCATTAAATTCAATTTACGACCGCCCGCTGCAATTTACATGGTGAGTGGAAGTCCTACCTGATGACCCTTAGGATATACGGATTAGTCCGCTGCAGTTAACATCTGCTCCGTACGGGACATGGCAGAACGGGAGTCATGATGCACAAATGGGGCCAAGTTGAATCACCGAGATGCAATAATCGTGATGCCGATCAGCAAATGATGTAACATATACTTGCTGAATGACATCTTACAAGCTTCCAGGATCCCATTAAGGGCATTCATAACCTCACTCCATCAATATATGACACTCCCGCTTTTCTGTTTGGTAGGGAGCTTAGAATAGCTGATGACGTAAACCGCGATTTTCGTGTTATCGCAGACAACGAACAATTTGTTGTGGAAATTACTCCTTACCTATTAAAAATGGCAAATACCCCGAAGGAAGTGCGAAACACCGTTGAAAAGGTGTAAGATAGAAGACACGAAATTGCCAACAGAGGTCGGCGTAACGTGGCACTGTATAAGGTAGGAGATCAAGTATTGGTCATTGGTATTTGCTAAGCAATGCGCAGAAAGGCATTTCGTCAAAGTTTATACCAAAACGAGACGGACCATATGAAAGTGGGAAAATTGTTAGCCTCACCTCCCACGAAATTCTCAATTCCGAAAAGGAATGGTGTGGGAAGTTTCTCGTTTCGGAGCTTACTCCATGTTTTGGGGACCCCGAAGAAAAACCACAGCAAGCTATCCGCAGAAGAGGACGATCTCGCAAAAATCGGTCCTAGATCGCATTCAAGGACGTTTACGCGATCTAGAGGGGAGAGTATAACGGGAAAGTGGCAGCACGTCCCCTGCACCATAAGATGTAAGGCCCTGTACGGGGGGTTTTGCAAGCAAGGGGCAGTATGTTATTCAGGGATGCTTGAAGCGGTCGCGTGTACTTAAACTTTTTTTGTGTTTCACGTTTATTATATCTGTTTTGTGTTCTTTGTTTCTTTTTCTGTGTGTTTCTAATATTATCTAGTAATTTGTTTCTTAATAAATAGTGTTTGTTGTATATGCTGCGTTTTTATGAGTTTTGGCCAGAAACAAAGCTATTAACTATAGGTACAACCCAGCAACTAAAATTGCACCGGTTATATAACCAATTATATAAAAAAAACTATAAAGGAGTTTGGAGGAATGGCATACAGTGTAGGTCACGTTTAAATAATAACAGAACTGGAATAAATAAATAAAATACAATTATTTGCGGGATACTATTTAATAGTTAACGTTACAACCACTGGTATAGACATTCTAGAGAAGTAACTGCAGAAAAAAATTAATCGTAGATAGAAAGAAAAAAACTGTTATATCATTAAAAAAATGTTATGATTTACAATATAAGTACGTCTCAGTAATTTGACATTAATTATTTCAAAACGTGTAAACACAATCGAAGTTGAATATGGCAAACCAAGAGAACTGAGTTGTAAGAAAATGAAAATTAGGGTAAATAGGAGTAAAAAGAAAATGACATTTACGATTTATATACAACTCCTTCACGAATAATAAACAGAAGTAAGACGCTACTTTTAAACTAATGTATTCGACATTTTCAAAAGGCGAAAAAGAAACGAGTATGAGAAAAAAATAGATAAATATGAAGAATGTATTAATTCAATAATTAAATTAAAACACGTAATTCTATAACATGTGAAAAGTTATACATATGTATACAGTCAAAGTTCAATAATTTTTAAAAGGATACTCGCAAAAGAAATCAAGTAAGGGATATAGAGAGGGAAAATAAATACAGTGGTAAGAAGGCCGTATAAAATTAAAAAAAAAAGTTGTATTTAATACTTTATGAATGATCACCCAACTGGAGGTAAACTAATGATTTCAAGAATCCTAAAATAAAGTAATGGAATAGAAAAGAGGGAAGGAGAAAATAAAATAAATGTAAGCACGGGGCGGAAAACGAAACGTTGTTCATATAATAAAGAATGATTGTCAACTTCACATACCGTACCATACGAGCTACTTGCTTATTCTTGATTTCCTAACATTTTTGTATTATTCAAAACCAGTTTGTTTATACCAGTTCAGGGAAAAACCGTCTCAAACCCTACCCTTATTACATAAGGATTGCCAGGGTTTTCCAGTATACCCGGTATTCCTCCACCGGTATTTATATGAAGAAATATACTTTGTTTGTCTACAGTTTGTTGAGCTCATCTTTAAATATAGTGTAATGATAAATGTGCTAGTTTCGATATCAAAGAGATAGTTAATTAGTGAATACCTGTAAAGTAAGCAACAGGAAGAACATACGAACAACTTAGAAATGAAAGCGTGGACATAGTGAAAACTACATAAAAAAACATTATAATTTACAAACGATTAAACCTCTAATATAAATGAACATCAATAAAATTGTGGGTTATAGAAAGTAAAACTGCAGAAAAGGACAAAAAGAGGACCAACATAAAAGAGAATGGAGAAAAAATAATCTAAGAATACAATTTCAGGCCAACTGAATTGTTAAACTTACACCTACTGTGTCTAGTTTTGGAAAGAAGAAAGATAGAGCAGGAGTGTCGATGAAAATGTTGTTTTGGGTAAAAAGCGAACTGTCTGTGTAGCAAATTTGATAAATGCAGTAATTACAAAAGAAATCACAAAGTTAATTGGTTTTATTTGTCGAATTGGATACAGGTAACATATAACTGAACCATAAGCCGTTAACAAACAAATCTTGTTTTTTTTCTATTTAGTGAATACAGGTAGCATTTGTATAACTCGATAGTTAGATTTCTATAATTAAAAACCATATTATATGGGACCAACAACTAACAAAAAACTAGCAATAACTAAGGAAGTGTCTCATAAACTTGAATAAACAACTGTTATATACAATAAAATACGAGGAAGACGTTGTTAACCATCTTCTTAATTAAAAAATACTTATGAACATCAATTTGCATGGTGTCAACAGTACGTACAGTGTGTCATATCTCTGGAAGTAAATGAAGTATTAAAAATTTATGGAAACCCTTTCTACAGCACGGAGGGGGAATTATGATGACTCAGACGGTAACCTTCCTCATTCAACACCGTAGGCTCTAGCTACCCCAACAAAAATTTCAAATAGCTACACCTACTTTGTGATATCTCATTGAAAAGCTATTACAAAATGATATTCAATAGTAGCATACATTTTTTTACCCGATTTGTTTAAATTTACAAAATTAAAAAATAAAACCTCAAAGGTTCTGAACTAAATATTTTAATTCAAACTGACAAATATTAGGCTAAAGTTCAAAAAGATCTCCATTGTCCTCTAGGCGTCTAGGTAATAGTAAAGTCTACCTTAAAACCCTTTCCGAACATTTTGGAAGGTTTGTCGCGAAATAGCTCAGGCTAAGTTTAGTAGAAAACAGATTTTAAGTGACCCCATAAAATGATGTCTAGTGGGGTCAAATCTGGAGATCTTTGAGGCCATTCTTTTATTCCGAAACGAATCAGGCAAGAAATATTTGCTACTATTGAATAGCATTTTGTAAAAGCTTCTCAGTGAAGTATCATAAGGTGGGTGTTACCATGTGTTGGGATAACTACAGCGTAAGAGGTTGAATGGGGAAGTTTAGCTTATTAGTCGTGATGATTCCCCCTTCATGTTGTAGAAACGATTTGTAGAAATTTGCAATTACTTTTTTACTTCTAGTACATTTTCAAATTGACACCCTACATATTACCATAGGCTAATAAATATTTATTATTATATTATATTAATATTTATTAGCCTATGATATTACTCATGTACTGAAAATCGTTTCTACAACGTTATTGAAGTCTATGGTCAATGTAAACAACAATTAAATGCACACTTCAGTTCAAAAGAATTCAACGGCAAGAACATGACAGCCATTTGACATGTTACAGTTATTTGTTGTCTCTCTTGCGCCGTTTTATTACCGCGCATAAGAAAAAGTTATACATAGAAGTAGATTTTGGGAAACTTTTATACGAATATGAAAATTGGTGTCCTCTTGAAGTGAGCACGTGATTAATGGTATCTTGTTTTTGTATTTATAAGCTTTTTGATAGTAAAAATTCAGCGTTATTAATCCACATTGCAATGGACGAAATTCTAATCACAACATATCAACAAAGATTATTAGATTTATAAAACGCATAACAAACCATGCGGGAGTCATACCTTCTATATTTCTAAACATGACTATAAAAGAACCACTACCAATAAAACAACTGTAGTTAGAAGATACAATCTGTAAACTTTAATAATTCACTTCTGGACTAAAATGGTAATAATTTTAAAAATTGAAAATATGGGGTGTTTATATTTTGTCCGACAATTTAAAATGAAATTTAAGAAATTGACCACCGACTTTTGTTCTTCTTCTCAGCACTTCATTCACTGCTGAATATAAGCCTCCTCATGCTTTCTCCATCTGTCTCTATCTTCAGCTTTTTAATTCATCCCATCCTATTAACTTTCCCTAGGACATCCCTAGACATTGATAGTCTTTTTACACTCCAGTCACTCTATTATGCAAGAATACTTTTGCACAACAGTTTAACGAGTCAACAGCAGAGATTTAGAAAAACTTGGTAAAATACTGTGTTATGCGAGCTTTGCCACAGTTGGCGAACAGTATTGTATAAGCACCGTGTTGTGTGAGGTTTGTCGCAGCTTATTAATAGTGTTAGAGCGAGACCGTCTTCTAGAAATACTTTATTATAGAGAGGTTGCTTCTACGTGAAATTAAATGAGAAATAGAGGCGAACATGTGTGTTAGCAAATTAATATTAAATTAAATACAACTGAATTAAACTGATAACAATAACTTTATGGCGTCTTTAACACAATCCAGTCAGCTTAAAACGTCTTTACTACAACTCAGTCAGTCTAAGGCTGCCCCTTTGTATCTCAAAACTGCAAACACATTATCGTAATTTAGTGTTTAGTAAAGTAAATAGCGCCAGCCTTAAAAAGTATCTGGTTACATGACAGCCGGTGTCATCGCGATCGTAACATATCGGTTAGTAATCCATTACGCTTCCAACACTTGGCCATCATGACTTCGTACGGCTGTCATAAACACAACTGAAAGCAAGAAAATAAGCAACTCAGTGCGGGTAACAACTGTCCATTAGTAAAATTAGATTTCCCATTGGCTATGACTTTAATGGGACATGACTGTTCATTTACCAACTCGTACGACTGCCTTTGCCTATTTTTCCGCTTTAACTAAGGCGTACGTCTGTCTTTAAATAAAGGAGTAAAATTGTCTATTCACTAAATTGTACGTCTGCCTGTACATAAGGGTGTCCGACTGTCTATTTACTAAAACGTACGACTATCTATACATACGGGTGTACAACTGTCTATTTACTAAAAAGTACGACAGTCTACTACAGCGTACAGCTGCTTATATATATATACGGGCGCGCCATTACCTATCGGTAAGGACGAACGACTGTTCATTAACTACGGCGTCCGACTGCCTTCGCATGAGGGTGTACGACTGTCCATCGAAGAAGACGAACGACTGTTCATTAACTAAACGCACGACTGTCTTTGCGTAATGGTCCACGACTGCCTTTATGTAAGAGCGTACGACTGCCCATCGAAGAGGACGTACGGATTTTCATTAATTAAGTCGTACGACTGCCTTTACATAAGGGCGCACGGCTGTCTATTTACTAAAGCATACAACTGTCTTTAAATAAAGACGCCCGACTGTCTATTTACTAAAATGTACGACTGTCTATACATACGGGTGTACAACTGCCTATTTATTAAAAAGTACGACAGTCTACTACAACGTACAGCTGCTTAAATATACGGACGCACTATTACCTATCGGTAAGGACGTACGACTGTTCATTAACTACGGCGTCCGACTGCCTTCGCATGAGGGTGTACGACTGTCCATCGAAGAAGACGAACGACTGTTCATTAATTAAACGCACGACTGCCTTTACGTAATGGCCCACGACTGCCTTTATGTAAGAGCGTACGACTGCCCATCGAAGAGGACGTACGGATGTTAATTAATTAAGTCGTACGACTGCCTTTACATAAGGGCGTACGATTGCCCATGGAAGAAGATGTACGACTGTCTATTAACTAAAGCGTACGGCTGCCTTTACGTAATGGCGTACGATTTCGCATTGAAGAGGACGTATAACTATACATTAACTAAAGCGTACGACTACTTTTACGTACGAACGGACGAATGCTCATTGAATACATTGTATGAATTCCATTAATTAAGGCGTACAACTACTTTTACGTAAGGGTATACGACTGTTCATCGAAGAAGATGTACGATTCTCCATTAACTAAAGCGAATAAGTACCTTTACATGAGGGTGTATCTACGGCTGCCCATTGCAGAGGACGTATGATTGTCCGCTAACTAATGTGTACAGCTGCCTTTACATAGAGGCGTACGACTGTCCATTAACTAACCCGTACAACTACCTTTACGTAAGGGCGTACGACTGCCCATTAACTAAAGCGTACAACTAACTACCCTTAGGTAAGAGTGTACGGCTGCCCATTGAAGAGGACGTATGCCTGTCCATTAGGTAAGGCGTTCGACTATCTTTATGTAAGGACGTACGAATGCACATCGAAGAACACTGGACTGTTCATTAACTAAGGCGAACGACTGCCTTTACATAAGAGCGTACGACTGCCATCGATGTAGACGTACGACTGTACATTAATTAAGGCGTACGACTGCTTTTTCGCAATGGCGTACGGCTGCTTATCGGATAGGGCGTACGACTGTCCGTTAACTAAGTCGTACAACTACCTTTATGTAAAGGTGTACGACTGCTCATCGAAGAAGACGTACGATTGTTCATTAACAAACGCGTACGACCACCTTTACGTAAGGGCGTACGACTGCTCATCGAATAGGTCGTATAACTATCCGTTAAATTAAGCATACAACTACCTTTACGTAAGGGTGTACGACTGCTCATTGTAGAGGACGTATATAGTCCGTTAACTAAGGCGTAGGACTACCTTTATGTAAGGTCGTATGACTGCCCATCGAAGAGGACGTACGACTGATCGTTATCTAAGGCAAACGACTGCTTTTAACTAAGGGCCCATCGAAGTAAACGTACGATTGTACATTAAATAAGGCGTACGACTGCCTTTACATAAGGGTATACCACTACCTATCGAATAGGACGTACGACTGTCTATTAACTCTAAGGCGAACGACTGATTTTAAATAAGGGTGTACGCTGCCCATCGAAGTAGACGTACGACTGTGCATTAAATAAGGCGTACGACTGCCTTTACATAAGGGTATATGACTACCTATCGGACAGTGGCGGCTTGTACTAAAGGGTACAAGGGCACGTGCCCACCCAACCACCAAGATAAACGCAGAAAGAAATTCGCATGTAATTCAGTGCATTATTTTAATTTCATTATTTTAACGGTGGTATCAAATTTTCCTTCCGTACCACAAGCGCGGCTAACACGCTCAAAACTATTTTCCGGGGCACGCTCTGATTTGTTCCCCATGCAGAGGTGATTCGGTTGGCTATCGGTTATCTTCGCTATACGCGATATACCAGGCCAATGGGGCACCGAGCGAAGCGCTCCCCATTTAAAGTCAACGTTTGACTTTCGACCGTAGTGTTTTGTTTCACGCAATCGCGCGTGTGAATTCAAAGACGAACGTGACGTTTTTTCAATGATGGAAGTTAATTGCGTGCAAAATCTTTTAAAAAACCCGCTATCATTTGAGGTAACAAATAAACTGTTTTGTTTTATGTGCTTAATTTTTAAGAAAGAGTTAGTGCGTGGAATAAACAAGGGGTGAATGATTTAAAACACATTGCAGAGAGGCAAAGAAACACAAATCTTCCGTTTCTCACATGAATGCGTGCATGGATTTTAGTGTTTTAGGCAAAGTGGACATCCGTGAACAACTAGAGGGTGCTTATTTGCTACATAAAATTAAGTACAACGAAGACGTGGAAAAAAATCGTCATATTTTGCGCCGGTTAATTATGTGTATTAAATTTTGCGGCGCCTTTCAACTCGTGTTGCGAGGTCACGATGAAACATTAACGTCAGGCAATCCAGGAATTTATTTAGGGTTAATCAACTTTGCTGCCGAATTAGACGCTGTGCTTGCAATACATATGAAAGGTTCACAAGTGTTTAAAGGCGTCTCAAAAACTATTCAGAACGAATTGCTAGATGCAATCTTGCAAATTTATAAGCAGGAGATATTAAAAGAAATTAAATCTGCAAATTTCATTGCTTTGGAGGCCGATGAAACTACAGACACTTCTAATCATCAGCAAATGGTTGATATTATTCGATACGTGTTTAATGGACAAATTTTTGAACGCTTTTGGTCTTTGGTATAGGCATGCATTTCCACAAAAATATTTTGATGAAACTGTGAAATCTTATCCTATGTTGGACAGTGTAACATTGAAAAGTGAACTTTCAGCAATTTATGAGCACGATGACATGTGTGACGTAGGTGGTATTTTGCCACTTGTAGTGACTGAACGCATTGGCGGTCCTATCAATAGAAAAGAAGTTCGTCCAGTCTATCTCGGATTTTGACAAAAAACTCATAGACGTCTTTTCCAGCATGAAAAATAGGAGAATGGATTTTATGTACAAAAAATAGGTAAGTTTTTTCTTGTGCCCGCCCTCTTTCTTAACTCACGAGCCGGCACTGCTATCGGATAGGACCTACGACCTACGATTGTCCATTAACTAAGGCGTACGACTGCCTTTGTTAGGGCGTACGGCTGCCCATCGAAGAAGACGTACGACTGTCCATTAACAAATACGTTCGACTACCTTTACGTAAGGGCGTACAACTGCCCATCTAAGAGGACGTACGACTGTGCATTAACTAAAGCGTACGACTTCTATGTTAAATAGCATAGAAGGATTCATAAACAAATTTAAGATTTAACACAGCATGCGTTCTATTCTAACAATATTTTTTGAAAAATCTAAAACTCTGGTCAGATATTACGTATATCTTTTTTTTTCCACACATTCATACTACCGTTCCCCCCCCCCGGAACCGCTTTTGCATTACTTCAGGGGGGTGCGGGCGTCCCTTACACACTAACCATTCATGCAGCATGCACCCTAAACTTAACTAACTGAATTGCGGTCGCCCCAGCGGGGATTCGAAACCACGCCGGAACAAGCGCAATTCAGTGTGACCTCGAGTGGTCAATGCGTTCTCGCACTCGACCACCGCGGTCCCTTATATTACGTATATCTGACAAATCTCATACTAACAATTATTCATAATTAATCGAGTCAAGGTTTGTTTAATTTCAAATTGAAATGATTAAGCACGTGCAATATACAGACACATTAAAGTATGGCGCACAATGAATCTGTATACAAGCCGAATTAACATACTTAAGCTTTCACTTATTTACTGCAGGTAAATAGGACTTAGGAAGTGAAGTTCATAAGCCCTAAGATCCACGAGTGAAGGGTGAACGTCCGATAATACAAAGGTAAGCAAAGGATCTCTCGTACCACGCACGTGCCGCTACTTAAACATGTAAATAAAGCATTCAAAGGTGTTAAAACCCAGTCTTAAAACCAATTTCTTACACCCAAGCAATTTAACACGTAGGTATAAACAAACAAGACACAGCCAAGTTATACCAGAACAAGTAGGCGCTGGCTCGCGTGGTTTATTTTTTCTAAATAAAAATAAAGCCTGAAGCAAAAACACAGACATACCGTTATTTTTAGGTAGGTAACTGTCTTGCTGGATCTGTCTATGAATGGATTCAATCACGGAAGGGCCTTGAATGTTTTTGTTTAATTGCCGCATAAACACAGCTTCTAGTTTATACACATTGAATAAGACTGGGCAAATGGAGAGTTGCATTCAAATTAAATATCTCTTCCTGATTGGTGTTTCCGGCATGATAACCAAATGAAATCTCCTTTCCAAGAAGAGTGATGTTGGTACAGTGACTCATTCTTAACCTTTTAAAAAACCAGGGAAATAGTCCCAAAATACGGGTTCTATTGTAAAAAAACTTTAGGGAATCCCCTGGGCGAAAAAATAACTTCGGATGCGTATACTTACTAAAGCTTTGAGTCCTTCTGAAATATATATCCAAAGTTTACACTAATCTAAACTGAACAAAACATTGATTATGTCTCTATTTACATCGTCCGCCTTGTGTCTCAACAATTCACTATTAACCAGCTTTAATTAAACGTACAAATTCGCCGCCATTTCGTAAATTAACCCGTTCTATTTACACGAGTGGATTCCACAACGAGCACAACCAACTGCAAGGCATCAGCTCGAGACACCTTGCTGAGGCTGGACGGAAGCGATGACCTCCAAGATGTTGGAAGTGGAGAGCTCTTGACGATACCTACCTTAAGACGAATGCTCTTTTTTAAAACCACTTTCCCAAGCCCTCAATGCGTCGTTTAAACGCATCCTGAACCCGCATCAAGAATTAGAAAGACTGCTTAGTTTACCATTTCGTTTTTATTTTAGGCTTTATTGCTTTACACTGTTTCACTGCATAAATGCTTTAACAGAGTAATACCGGGGGCTGTAATAAAGATCGCATTTCGGATTATGGGCCGTAAAGAAGTAATTGTTGCAAGGCTTGAAGGAGATCTATTTTGGTTCGGATTTTGGTTTGTAGAAAGTTTCAAAGTGCTTCTGGCTCTACATTAGGCGAACTGTCTCACTAATGCAAGAACTGTGTTTCGTTGCCATTTGTAGAAAATAGAGGGCGGATTCGCTTTTAATTAAAAGAAAAACTTTGCGTGGTTTCCTAGAAAACCGTGGACTACATGCAATAACCGTAGAACTAAAAATGTATACCAAAATAAACACGAAGAACCTTAATTACAAAGTCCTATCTTTCTAGGGGGCTATTACATAGAAAATCATTGAAATATTATGCACTTCTGCAAATAAATCATCGTTATCCAAGCTGTTCCAGTTTTGGTTTCTTGCTTATTGACTCTCAACGAAATAAATAAAAACTTGCGGTACTGGTTTTGTGTTCCCTAGTATTGACGATAAATTTTAACAAAAAGAGGATAAATTATAAATATTAATAAAGAAGCACTTGCAACACCTTTCTGCAATAACATTAAATATAATCATACAAAAACTAGGTAAATAGAACAATTCTCAGTATTCAAATTCGTCTAACAATAGTATAAATATGTGTTCTACTATTATCTATTATACAAAAAAAGTATACAGGGATTCCCAAGATTGATAAAATAAGCAAAATGCATGGAAAATAATGTTTGTCGATTTTTGTCCTTGGAATAATTTGTTTAAAGAATGTAAGTGTGTTATTGGTATGAGATATTATTAGTGTCGCTCAAAGAGTAAATAAATTTTACCTTTAAAATTAAGCGATCTAAAATTAATGCCTGCAAATTCAACTTGTATCGTGTGCAGTAAAAATAATATTTCCAGTGTACTGTGCTAGGGCAGATAAAGGGAATTCCTTATACTTAATGTTTTTTTTTCAGATTAAGATGTTCTCTATTCTAAATAATAATAATTATAAATGTAACAATCTGTTTCTTAATTATTGTACATGTATGTGCTATTTTTGCGATTAAACTCAATTACTTCTAAACAGAAGTCACGAGCTGTTATAATTTTTTGTTGTTATTTACGTAATGTCCATAATATGTGATCATTATTATAAAATAGTAATACGAACAGAATATTTACAAGTTATAGTAAATGTAGGTGGCGAAGTAACATATACAAATTCATAATCCACAGCCTTTCTACTATTAGATATAATGAAATAGTTGAATCGGTATCTATGTCATTTCAATGACAGTAATAAATATTATAACTTCTACCATGTGAAAATAAAAGCAATTCAGAAAGAATAATTACATTTCAGTTAGTAGAACAGTAACACAGTAAATATGATAATAAATAATAGCAAGCGAACAAAAAATATTCAAACATTTATAATAATTGTACGAATAATTACTCAACCTATTTATAAAAATCTTGCTTTATTGTTTGATGATACAACTGATGTGAAAATTTCTTAATATTGTCGTAGTATTACACCGAAAAGCTTTTAATATTTCGTATATTAAAAGCTTTGCTTTGCTAAATTTTAACGACAAAGCTATAAGTTGCTTCTAATAATATTTACAATATTTTGCAGACGTGCCTTTAAAACATTCTGTTTATATAGGGAGGTCACTTTATTTTGTAACAAGTACGTAGATGCAACAAACTTCTGTACAAAGTTGTTGCTTGTCATAATAACTATCAGTTTCAATGTATTCTAACAGCGAGAAAAACGGATATGATGTTGATTTTGGGAGAACGCAAAGGGCGGCGGATTTAACTGTACGACGATATGCACAAAGATACCAGGATAGACCCCTTCTATCACATAATGCCTTTGGGCGTTTGAAATTAAATTTGCAGCAATGTAGACAGTTTTCCAAGCCAAAGGTGAGGCAACGATATGTCACAACTGTAGAAGCTGAAGCGGCAGTCATCGAACAAGTAACGGCTAATCCCCATATAAGCCAACGTTGCAAGAAATGTAGGCTTTAGCCAAAGTTCAGTATTTAACATTTTAAAAGCAAACCGGCGTCATCCTTACCACGAAACATTAGAGCAACACCTTGTTGAAAATGATTATCCACGTCGTGTGAATTTCTGCCATTTTTTAAGAAAGAAAGTTATTACTGATCCAGTGTTTCTAAGAAATATTCTATTTTCTGATGTAGCGATGTTTAGTAACAATGGATGTGTAAATAGACACAATAGCTATTTCGATTTACAAGATAAACCACATTGAATTCGGCAAGCACATTTTCAAAGAATTTTTACAGTAAATGTGTAGTGTGGTATCGTTGACAACCTTATCGTTGGTCCCCACTTCCATAAGGGCAGTTTAATAGGGAAATGTATGTACATTTTTTTGAAAATGATCTGCCTCTAGTTTTAGAGGACTTTCCTTTTTAAGTTAGACAGCGTATGTGGTGTCAAAATCACGCAGCACCAGTTTATATGTTTATTACGTCCTTAATTAGTGTTTTTCTTTCTGTTTTTATTTAATTTATTTTTCCCCTTGATTTTATTTTTATGCTAACCTATTTTTATGTTATCTTGGCTTTTTCTGTGTTTGTTTTGTTTAAATTATAAGCAATAGATATTGTAAATGTATCTATTGCTAAACTAAACCTTATTTGTTAGTAAATAATTTCATTTTAGTTTCTTAGTACATGCAACGTGATTCCTTAGATTTTTGTTTATTTAAACAGTGAAAAGTTTAGTAAGATACCTATGGAATACAAACAGCTGTAATGTGTGTAGTCTCTCTACCTGTTGCAAGATGTAGTAATTACCCTGTAGCTTCATGTAGCAGAAACCATACTTGTAATTTATAAGTTTTTTCCCTTTAACAGTGATTGACGCAACCCAACACACATATTACGTGGCAACCAAAACCACTTTTTCTTCAATTCAGTTAAGTTGATCAATATGGCCTACTTAAGACAATACTCAATCGAACTGTCAATTTATTTAAATTTTAAATATGGTCCTTTAAAATAACAAACCATAGATTTATTGCTTATTTTAGGTGAATTCCACGGAAATGCGGCTGCAGCGCGAAAATTTTATATCAGGTGCTATCTATCAAACTAGAAGTTCACCATCAGCAAAAATATTCACATGTCATAAAATAAGTTTACGAAACGAAGATAAATTTGTTATTTCCAGAAGTTATAGGACTAGGACGGTTACGGACTTGGAAATTGAAGTAACAGTGTTAAAGGCAGTGAATGAGAATCCTCATATAAGCAAAAAATGTAAGCACAAATGTAAGTATTAGAAGAACTTCAGTTAGAAGAATAATAAAAAGAAATGTATTTCGTACCTACCACGTTACGTAGGTGCCCGAACTTCATGAAAATGACTCTCAGAGAAGATTGGAATGTTTTATTTTCTTTCAGAATCAACTTTTTTGGATTTACCTTTTTTAAATTGTGTATTGTTCAGCAATGAAGCAAAATTGTTGAACAATGGTGAAGTGGTTAGGCATAACGCCCACTATTTCGCACAAGAGAATCCGCACTTTATACATGTTACCCATTTTCAAAGAGTTTTTTCTGTAAGTAATTGTTTGGTATAGCATAATAAGTAGGTAACCATATTATTGGACCACACTTCTTCCATGAAAATTTAGCTTGACAAATTTACTACTAAACATTTTATTCGAATTGTTGGAAAATGTAGATCTTAATGTACCTACTACAAAAGTTTTGGTACCAACATGATAGCTGCTCTTGTCACTACAGTTAGATTGTAAGGAATTATTTAAATAATATATTTGGAGGAAAATGGATTGGAAGAGGAGTGGTACATCCATGGCCACCACGAAGTTGCGATATTAGTATAGATAGTAGAAAGATAGTAAAAGGACATGCTTTATATAATAGAATCGTAGAGGCGTCTTGAGTCTACATCAATGAAACCGGGCATGCTTGCTTTAGTCCAAAGATCGTTTTGAAAACAAATTAGAGCATGCATGGAAGTGAATTCAGGCAATTTAATTAAATAAACTTTGATATTTATGTTTTGTTGTTTTTCACTTATTTAGTTCTTACGATAGTACGGCGCCAATACGGTCTTTTCTAAATAAACACATTAAATACTTATATAGCTTTTACTAAATTTAATTATAGTATATTAAAGAACTAGTTTCATAAGGTCTTTTCTTAACGCACGAGTCCAAGTTTGAAAAACGAGACGCGAAGCGTCGAGTTTTTTAACGGACGAGTGCGACAAGTGGTCTTATGAAACGTGTTCTTTATACTATTTTTTCTATTGAGGAAGTTTAAGAGTATTTTAAATAAATTTATGTAGAAAATTTTACGTCAAATCGATTACTAGGGAGTTTTTATAAACACTTATGGCAGCACTGACAGGTGGCTGAAACTGACATTTCAAACTTTCAAATTCAAATCGAACTACCAACATCGTAAAAAAAACAAACTAAAAACAGTACAATTATAGGCCTCCTTAACGTACTGTTTTTAAGCTAAAACAGTGCGCTTAGAACGGCTTTATAAAACCGAAATAGAAAAAAACTTTTCTTCTTCTAGAATCCTTATACCCTTAGGGTAAAAGTTTTCAAAACACGAAAAAACGGATTCGTATTTTATTTTTGGTGAATACAGTGTAAATGCGGCTGCAACTAGCAATTTATATATCAGGCGCTATCCGGCTAGAAGACCACCACCTGAAAATATATTAGAAGCTTTGAAATTTCTTTAAAAAACGATAGTAGATTTGTAATTCCATAAGACGTAGTTTCAGGATGATTATGAACATGAAAAATGAACTAGCAATATTAGAGGCAATGACTAAGAATCTTCATGTAATTTAAAGCGCAAGTGTGGACATGACTAGAACTTCAATTATAAGAATTCTGAAGGCAAATGTACGAGGCTTGTTCAATTGAAACCCATATTTGATCAACTTAGCCTTGAAAACAAATGCAATACTTCAAATGACGTTTGTTAATGTTAGTAGTGTTTGTAAGCAACACGTTAATAAGTTTTTGGCGTTTGAATTTGATTCTGACTTTTAAAACTTCGATTTTGAAATGCATGTATTGCGTCCCCAACTGGTGTATGGGGAATAGTGCCGAAAATTTAAGAATGGAAAAGAGGGGCCTGTGGATGAGTCGCGACCAGGTGTATGGTGTACTGCATTAACAGAAAACAATATAGCATGAGTTGAAGGCCTTATTAGAGAAAATCGTCGAATTTCAATTTGAGAAATTTCAGATAATTGTTGGTGCGAGTGTAGAATCTGTCCATAGTATTGTTCGTAATCTGGGTTACAGCAAAGTTTATTGGCAATGGATTCCTCGTCTCTTGTCTAATGAACAAAAATTGCTACAAGCCATTAGGTAAGTTATCATCGATGCAGTGGAAACATTCAAGTTTACCACCACCGAAGAAGTTTAAAGCACAACCTTCTGCAGGCAAGGTGATGTTAACATTTTTTTTAGACCATGAAGGACCCTTGTTGATAGAGTTTAAGGAACCTGGAGTAAATGTCAATGCAAATCTGTTCAATGAAACTTTGAACATGCTTCATCAAGCAATAAGACGGAAAGGTCCAGGACAACTTACGCGAAGGGTCATTTTGCAGCACGACAATGCTAGGCCTCATGTTACTAATGTAAAAGAAAATCTTCAACGAAAGAAATGGAGGGTTTTAGAGGATCCACCCTATAGCCCGGATCTATCGCCTTCCGATTTTCATATTTTTGGACCGCTGAAAAGGGCGTTAAAAGGTCGGCATTTTGAGTATGACGCAGAAGTACAGATAGCTATGGAAGGCTTCTTCAATCAGCAGCCACAAGAATTCTATGAGCAGGATATATGTCCGTTAGTAGAACAATGAGATACGTGCCTTTTTTATAAAGCAAAGATTGGTTTCAATTGAACACACCTTGTACTTCATCCCTTCACGTTACTTTGGTTCACAGAGTTTGTGTATTTCACACCTTTTTAATAGGTTGGTCTAGTTTTTCCACGTTTCCCTAGGTGAACTTTTAGTAGCACATCGCATTTATGTAGTTTCCAATACTGAATCAAGTTAGACATCGCCAAATAATTAGTAATGTATATTGATGACAATACTCTTAACAGTGATAAATATTGCGGACAGTCCTACTCTTCCATACAGGTGCACAATTTTGCATTGGATTTAATATCAGAAGACTTTTCACTAAAATGTAGATTATCCTAAAATACAAAAATAAATAAACTGTATAGTTGGCATCAGTAAACATGATAATTTCCCATTTCTAATGAAACCATTGAAAGTAAATAGAATGTTTAATGGCATCTAATATATTGAATTACGTCGTGAAATACTTTAGAAGTTTAGTGTTGTATAATTCTGCGACAATATCACGTTTTTTCAAATTTGAGCAGAACAGTTTATGCATGAAACATAACTTAACAATAATTGTCAAATCAAGAAATAGTATTGTTAGTATCATGCGTGTATTATTTTGTAATGGCCCTAGATTCGCATTTAACATTTTATTTTCTAAATAACAGCAGTTCTATGGGAAACGAACATATGTACATCATATAAAAATTACTAACCAAAATATATCAGACTGAATAAAAATCTAATATGGCATTCAAATAAAAAATTAAGTTGATGGTCCTGAAAAATTAAAACATTGTATAAACATTTCGATGCTGCCAGTATCTGTTAGCTAAAACTGTTCCTTTGATTTGTTTGTTTTTTATTGTCTACTTTGCTAAATCATTAATTAATTAATAATTCAAAATAATATTATTACACTTGTTGAAATTATTAATAATATTGTTTTGAGTTTTCTGAATATAGGTAATTAAAGATTTAAAATTTTTCAGGTATTAAATTTTCAAGTCATAAACAAAAAAACTAAAATACTGGAGTAATTGCTAAAAAGAATTTGTAATTTGAATTTCGATCAGTATCAAAGTTTTTCATATTTAACCAATTTCGAAAGTTTTCAAAGCGAACAAATTACTCGTAAATGCGCTAGCAGTTATATATTTTTACATATGGAAAGGCATCCTACATACAGATTGTTGTTAAATAGAGAACGAGTTGATCGGCAGGCCTGTTAGTATCTGCAGAACAAACATGTTTAAGTAAAAGCGATACAGTTTTCTTCTTCTTCTTTGAGTGCTTTATCTCTTACAAGATGTAGCGATCTTCTCTATTATGCCTCTGTTGCGCGTGCCACAGTGTGCCACAGACATAGAGGATCTACAGCTTAAGCAGGCTTCGAACCACGGAAAGTGTAAACACTTCTATTTCAGAGAAAATTTATTAGGCAGAATACCTCGCTGATTTGCCATTGCCTTGCGAGGGAGAACGGCCGTTGAAAATCCGATGTTCCGGTACTGGGAATTGAACCCAGGATCTTCAGCGTAGAAGTCGAATGCGCTAACCTCTAGCTCACGGTCACCTCAATTCAGTTTTAGGTGACGTGTATTAGATGGTGAAAGCTTTTCAACGCAACGTTCAAATTCAAAATTTTTAATATTTTCTCTTTACAAAACCATAGTACAACCGTCAACTTAAATTTAATAATAATCTAAATACTTGTATTTGTAATAATGTGTGTAATTATTAATAATGATTTTTCAAATGATTATACTTTGCTTATTTGTTACTGTAGTTCGACAATTGTTAGAGTTTCTTAAAGAGAATATGTCACATAATCAAATTCACCTAATAATATAGGGTGTTCTATTTCAGAACGCTAATATAAAATACCCCTTCCGCTTAAACCGGAAGTTGGACTTTTGGGTTGTTTCCTCAAAACATCTGAAACTGTATCACTTTGTTGTAAACTTATTTTTCTATAGTTAATAATACTTCACTGAGAAAATAACAAGATGGCCCACATAGAAGTCGGCTATGTGTTACAGGCTAAACTATCATTTTCGTCAACCGGGAACAAACCTTTAGAAACGCATAGCAAGGCGCTACGGTTGGTGGGACACGATTACCGGAAACGTGTTTTTATTGATACGATGCACGGGGTATGTTAAATAAGTGGACGCCACCCTTTCAAATCGCAGTTATTCGTAGATCCTCTTGGAAGGACCGCAGACAGGCAGCTAACGGGTCGAACCTACCTTGACGTGTTTTTCCTTGCTCAAAACTGCTCACAACGTGCGTACAAAAATGGAAGATATACAAAGCAACAAGCCATATAAATATAAGCTTATAAAGCAAGAAACTTAGGATTGTGGTTAATGCACTATGGTAAGTACGGAACAGTCAACTCCACCAAAAGCTAGAGATTCCCTGTATATAGATTTTATATATAAACTTAGTAATCAATACTTCCATAATATTAACAACTGTAAAAGTGCGGGTAAGCAGCATGTTCACACCTCAGGACACATTTGCATCCACGAAAACAGTGAGGAGGAGTAATCTCAACACAAACTTAACGCTTATTAATAGATATATTATAAGAGTAAAGGATAGTTATTGGAGCAATTTTACTATGTATAGCATTATTTATGCTGAGCTACTAAAAATAAACAGAAAAAAATGGTTATAAACATATTAAATAAAATATTTAAGTTAAATGCTGTTAAACAACTGGCAACAAGAAGATTGCGTTATTTCTTGATAATACAACTACTTTTACGTCTCATAAATCGAAGGAAATTATCAGTGCTTACAAACTTCATCAGTATTAAAATTTAATGATATGGGTAGTTGTTACCTTACGTCGGCGTCAAGGCGAAGGAAGGCAGAAGGTAGCTTTACGCTCGGTCATGCCCCTAAAGAGAAAAGACAAGAAGAAAAAAGGCAGCCGGGCTGGCCTCACTGGCTGCTGGCATTAGAGTGCCTAATATATTATCACATTACGTAATATTGCACCAGAATGCGCAATCGAAATAGCGGAGAAAGTACTGACAAAACTAGGTCTGTTAAACGCTAAACGATCATCTGCGGCATAAATTTCTTGCTTAAACGGTATATCTTTACGGAAACATTAAAAAGGGTTAATTTTATGCGTAGCGAACGAAAAGGACCCCATACGGTATTCCCAACTATATTACTGATTTTTGTGTATTCACTATCCAATCGTCGAGTTTTTCTTGTTCTTCTTATGCTTATATTAGGCCATGGCCTGTTATTGCGGTGCATTTTCCTGCGATGTCGACTGCCAACTATCCTTCCATTTCTTTGGCGGTCTTCCTACCAGTCTTCTTCCTGGTGGTTTTCCGTCTCGTGCTAATCGAGCGATTCTCTCCCTTCCCATTTGAGGCGAGTTTTTATTACGAGTAAACTGTATATGATAAATTCACAAAAACTACTTAAACCCCACCCTAAGCGATCTGGTAAGGTTCTTGGTCCGCGCGGACAATTTCGCTGATGCCAACTTCGAGAAAACGACCCTGCACCTGGCCCTCTGGATCATTTCTTGAAAAAAAAACGTCCCTGAAATGTATCCAGGCTGTTTTAAATCCGTACCCGCCTATCAGAACATACTAACCAGCGACAAGTAACGGGATAACCGAAAGATGGCGTAAGATGCGCTATTTCATAATTAAAGTAACGTTCAAATTTGGACTAAAGTAATGGAATGAATGTACCAAACGTTCAAATTCGGACGAGGGAAAACTGACGAACGTCACATATCTTGTTTAGTATGTTCAAAGTGTGGTGGTAGCTCAGTTGGTAGAGCGCTCGCTTTCTGAGTAAAACGTCGATTCTAGTTTGAGTACGAAACCTAAGCAGATTTATAAAAATCTTGTCTGCAACTCGCCACGCACAGTTTTCCAATCCGGCTCGACGTTAAACTGTATGTCCCTGTGTTTCTACCTTAGCGTTGAGGAGAAACACGTGGCAGAGAAGATGCCGTTGTCCAGCAGTGAGACGAAAAAGCTGTAAATGATGATGTTCAAAGCAGTTTCCGCCTGAAATTGTGTCATTTATGCGTAAATATGTATTTTCTATAGTTATAACTAGAGAACGGAATATATGCAGTCGATTATTGCGGAAATATGCACACTACTTTTTAAATATATGCAGTAAATTCTGAAAATATGCACTTGCATATGCAATAGAATATGTTCAAAATCGACTTTAAAAACGATTTATGATAAACTGATAAATGTTAAAAAATTAAAAACAAATATATGCATTAAAATTCACAAATAAAATAACATTTTTAATACATTTTATTCTATTAACAAAATTACAGCAATACAGAATAATTAATTATACTTATAGTTATCACTACAAAACAGCTTATGCTAAATTTTAAACTATGATTCATTATTATGAAAACAACTTACAACTAAATGTTTTTCAAAATTTTCAAGAAGGAATTTATGTCTTCTATCGGTAAAGATGTATTTGTAAATTGAAAACGATCGTTCAACATCTACCGACGTGCATGGGGCATTTGCAAATTTTGAAATTATATTAGGATCTAAATTTAATTCTTCAACAAATTCTCCATTGATAACTCTATTTATGTCTTTTAAAACAGCATAACCAGGATTCTTTTTCATTACCGAATTACCTTAACAATTGTCCCAATTTCACCTCTTATATTTTCACGAATTTTCAAATCGGGTTATCAGTTCTAAAGATTCGTTTAGAGCCATTCTTTGTTTTTCGAACTCTGTTACTGACTTTGACACAAAACTGTAGTTACCTTTAATGAACGCCAGTCGTTGTTCTACTTTTGATCATTTGATTACTTTTTTGCAATTTTCAACTGGAATAGTACTCGAATTGTTGATTTCGTGTATGACATTTTTTATCCCTTGAAAATTATCTGCATAAAAAATAGCGGCCTCCAACCATGTACCCCATCGGGTTATAATTGGTTCGGGAGGGAGAGGAGTGTTTGGAAGTTTTTTTTATAAAATTGAACTCTTAAGGAAGCTTTTAAAAATACTTTTTTTGCGTTATTAATTAAATCATTAATCAATGGAAATTGGTTCCTAATTTCTTCAGCTATTCGGTTAAGCCCGTGTGCCATACAAGTAATGTGAATTAGATTCGGGTAAAATATTTTTAAGTTTCCCCCGGTTTTTACCACATAAGGGGAAGCATCCGTAATTATCAGGAAAATTTTATGGACACGGGTTACTTCCGGTAGAAAAAAATTGGAAAGCCCTTCTTGAATAAAACGCGTTATTGTTAAATTGTTGATTTTTTCAAGCTGTTTCGAGTAAATTAAATATGAAATTCTTTTTTCTATTTCGAGAAGAATTACAATTAGTAAATGAGCAAGTAAAGTAAATTAAATATAATTACTACCAATAATTTGCCTAATTTGTGACAATGTTTCAACATAACAAGAATCTACATCCTTTTTTCTAAGTGTGGTTTCATCTACAATATTATATTTACAATATTTTTGTAAAAAATATTTTAAATTGCTGTTCCTTAACTTAAATAATGGGATGTTTGAAAAAACTAATGCCCTACATAGATCTTGATTGAATTCGTCTTGTTGTGTTCGTGTAGAACTTACTCGTCTTAAGGATACCTGTGAATTTTTGGATTTTGTCAGCTTTTGGCATTTCCCAGTATGCCCAGCTGTTTTAGCGTGTTGATCAACTAGAAACTTTTTTTTACACGATATCTGTATAAATAATAATCATTTAATAATAAATAATGAGATAATACTAGTAGTTAAACAAAATAACTAATAAAGGATAAATATCAAATTTAGTTATCCTGGAGTAGTTATATAAAAACATTAAGAATACAATTTAGAAATAAAATTATATATAAACAAAAGTTACTGTTTTAATGCAGGCCCGGCAAAAGATTTTATCCCCATCTATTATTAGTTTAAGATAAGGTTTAATCCATGATGCAATTTTTACTTTCCCATACCTTATAGGTATAGGGTAAGTATTGAATTCATGAAAATTTTCGAAATCGAGATTTTAACGGAAATATCCGTTTTGGGTCTCTAGGAACCCAAAAAAGTGGTTTTTAAAAAATGTCTGTCTGTGGGTGGGTATGTATGTGACGCTCCTACAGCCGAAAGTATTGCTCCGATTTTGATGCGCTTTGGAATGCGGGGGTGTATCGAAAATTCATCGAAAAATAAGCTTTTCAAAAAAATCCGAAACCGGAAGCGGAAGTTACGCATGTTTTTTTGGTATCACTTTTTTCGTGATTACAATTTTGAAACTTTTATCGCGGATAACGATAGAGGGTCATAAGACAAATCTGTTAGTTTTTTGCCGAACTAGCTAGCTTTAAACTGAAGGGCGCTATGATTTTTTGAAGATTTTGAGTTTAACGCCCAATTACTCGAAAACGGATGAATCGATTCAAATGATTTTTATTTTCTGAATAGTATATGAAGGGTAAAATGAGGTGATATAAAAAGTTTTTTTGAAAAATTATAAGGGGCCTAAATTACGAATTTTCAAAATTTTGGAAATTTTCAAAAAATTATTTCTCAAAAACTGCTTCAAGGAATTTTTTTAAACTTCATATGTCGATAGACCTCGCAAGGGGCTATCGATATATTTTTTGAAGAACTCCGTAATTTTCCTGTGGCGCCCTCTACGAAGCTTGGAAATTTGAAACTTCAAACTCCTTTAATAAATAAACGAAAAAAGATAGGAAGCTGGGGTTTTCACTGAATCGCTCAGTACGTAATGGAGCATATGAATATGTAAAGAAATATTACAATCGTGGATATATGTAAGCGCACCGGCCCCCTCCCCCCTCTTTTTTAGAAAAATATTTTTTTTTTCTAACGGTTGTTATTTGTTTGCGCCAAAGAATCTTTTTCCGCGAAAATAAAAAAAAATCGATTTTTTTTATGCCCTACAAAATATAATTTCCAGGGACTTTTTACAATTTTACCTCGGTAGCAATAGCGATCGGTACTAGTTAGACCGCGCGACGGCCTAGCGGTACGGACAGCCCTGCGCACTTTGGTTCAGAACCATTGCCATACTGTCGCGCTACATTCATTTCTTTAACCGGTATTACAACAACAAGTTATAAATTATTTATCAAAATTTTGTATTTAATACTTAATTTGATATTTAAAAAATAAAAGTAGCATCTGTAAACATAATCCTTCTTTTGCGTACTTGTTTCGAATGCGCTTTTCAACTTGGGGAGCAGGAAATTAAACAATTCCACAAATGCATGTATTTTTCCTATGGAAAGTATTCAAAGTCAGCGCCCTGTATATGCTAAGCTTTAAAAATGTCGACATGTGAGGTATTGTTCGCCGTAAAAAGAAAACTAAACCTCGTTGAATTTTTATATATAAACTTAAATAGCGAGTTCTGTTTGAAATATCCGTTTTGGGTCTCTAGGAATCCAAAAAAGTGGTTTTTAAAAAATGTCTGTCTGTTATAAAATCACAGCAAACTCAATTTGCAGTCACAATATCACGTATATAGTAGAGAATGAAGTATGCCTGGTTGCATATTAAAAGGAAATTAAGGGGCACCGCAGATATTTGGCGGGACTTCTTACAAGCCTTGTAAGTGTATTCGTTACGAGGCAAGGTTTTAGGATAGCGCTTGAGCAACCGTTTTAAGGAAAATAACTCTACTGTTGAATAAAGATGATATGAACAGTTTCCAGTATGGGAAAGTCCAGGGAGGCAGTCGCGTCCACTTATTCCATGAGACATTGTTGTGATCACAGCAGTGTTAGAGCGCCAGTATATTTCTGACTAAATTAAGAAATTTGTCTAATGGGCAAGGTAAGATTCAAATTTAACCCAGGATGGAGTAGGGATTTGCTACTTTAAAGACACTAAAGATTGCAAATAATTCGGAATTTCCTGTAATCCCGTATTGAGAGAGTAAAGCATGTAATTTAAAATAGCTATTTATAACAAGGGCTTACATGTGGTAGGGTATTTTGAACGACATGTCTTAAAAGTATGATTATCTCAAGCTACTCTGAGAACTACATTTCAAATATTAAAGGTAAAGATTTATACAAATACAATGAACTTCACCAGAAATGCATCATAAAATAGTTGAAACATTCTAGCCAAAGCCTTAAACTACAATAGCAGCAAATTACTAATAGCAAGCACAAATACTTTAGAAAGAATGAAGTATTAAAAGGGATTTAAACGTTCAGAGAAATATTACAATATACAAGATACAATAAACAAGGCTTACCGCAGGACCTAGTATTTACCCAACTTCTGAGAAAATTAATTACGTTTAGAATAAACTATCTGCGACCTTACTCATACAAAATGCAAAACAAGCTATGATGTTATAAAAAACCACTGTTACATAAAATTGGAGAAAAAAATATAAATATAAAATTTATGCAAAAATATAAATTTTATGTATAAATGTGCATAAAACGTCTAAATATGCAGACTTTGCCTAAATATGCAAAATATGCATTAATTAATTAGTGATAATTAATTCTAAACACCAAGATATGCAAAAATTACATAATATGCAGTTTGCATAAAATCCGTTCTCTAGTTATAACTTTCTTATACACTCTATAAACAGTTGCAAAACTTTGCCCTTTTGCCAAAATTGCTTATTTATTTTATTAACTGGTTTTCGAAAAATGAAAGAACACAAATGACCTGACAACAAATATTTGTACATTTAAAATGATATAAATAATATATTTGCTTTTAAAACAGTTTAATAGTGTGGTAGCCAAGAGATACATATAAGCTTTTTTTTTATTGCGGACGTATTCGAAAACGAAATGCTTTCGTTGAGAAGATAAATTTTACGATTTTCACTAAAAATAATCTCATCTCAATTTCCCGTACTATTTCTTGAACCAACCGGTAACTAAAAAGTTTAAAACATCTAAGATACAGGCAACATTTTAAAGCACAAATTAGGATGTAATTACCACTGAAAGTAATTATTCTTCTCGCTTTCAAGTACATTTATGCATCTAAAACAAAAAGTACTTTTAAAAACAGAATTCATATTTCTATTTAAAGTTAATATTAATTCAAAAATCGACAACCAATACTAAATTATTTCCCAACACTTTTGCGGGTGGCGATGATCTATTGAAAAAATATTAAAATGGGTTTTAAGTAAATCAGCCACCATTTTGAAAACTGTAACCAACTTGAATCTAGAAAATAACTACTTAGAATAAACTCTGCAGTAGCATAAAAATTCTAAATTAATTCAACAAACTCATTTTCCCAGGAAATAAACACTAACTCTACTGCTCAGATAAATATTATCTTATACAGCATGTGTAAAATTTAATCTACATCCGTTAAAAATCTACTTATAGTATTTAAAGGAGATGACTGCTAAATTTAATTTTAATTCTCTTGTAGGATTCAAATAAATCACGAACGTTTTTGAGTAAACCTTAAAATATTTATATATGTATCGAAATCTTCCAAGTAATACTATATTGAGTACTACGAATTAGCTAAAAAATTGCTAAATTATCTAAAATACTCACATAACGCACTTTGAAGTCAAAATTAAATTGTAATTACTAGTGGAAATAATTTTTTTCAAGTACCTCGCGTACATGCTAAGCTCACAATGGCCACATACCAAATAATTTTTAATTTGATACAGAACCTGCTTCTGTAGACAAATTACAGCTTATTCCCGTACATGAAATTGGTAACATGTTATTTAACACAGCTGATGGCAGAAAAATTGATACTTACCGCTAATTATTATCCAGCAGTTAAGGCACTGTGACCTAATATTTGCTGGCAATGAAAATTAATTATCAATTAATTTATTTACAATATTAGCCAATGGTTATGGAAGTTTGCTTTTGGGGATCAAATGATAGTATTCGAAGTAAACTACATAGACGATGAAAGTGCAATTCTAGGAATTAAAGAGTAATCTTCGCAAACTCGAACAAACGTGATTATTTCTGATTATTTGTTTGTCATCACATGCGATGGTGTGTTATTAGGTAACAACATGCTCATATAGGTGGTGATAACTCCGGAAATATACCTATTATTTAACGTTGTCGGTGATAATTAATAATGTATAAAATCTATGAGTGGGACCTCGTCCTTCGAAATTTTCATATAAAAGCTGCAGCTTCTGTAAGTTTTTTCAGTTGAACTGAAGTGTTTACTAAAAAACAATCAACATGAAATATTTTATTGTTGTATCTTGCCTTTTCGTGGTTGTGTGTGCGGTATGTGTTTATCACAAATATTAGAAGCTCATATGAAATTAATTAAGGGATGTGAAAAAATAAAGAGAAAAGCACGAAATGACAACTAATTGAATAATTATTCAAAATTTAATTGTGAAAAAAGTTTAGACGATTTGGGCTTAAATAAAGAAAATTCTTGGATAAGAGTTTTCGTATTACCAGATGTACCAAATAAATATTTATTTAAATCCCATTTCAGGTCAGTCATGAGTTCCAAGAAAAAGCTATGGCAAAATTGGCTGAAATAGCAGAGACCTGTATTCCCGAAGTTGGTGCCAACGATGGTAAGAACGTAGTTTTACAATACCAAGAAGTCCCTTTTATATTTAAAATTTTTGAGGCTGTCAACTAAAATTTGTACCAGACATTTACGGTTAGAAAATTAATTTGTATTTCAGTAAATCATAAAGCCAGTGATCGAAGTTCTTAGAAGGAAATTTATTGCAATTTTCCCAATATCAAAAAACTTTAAATTTCAAATTACAAACCACCACAAAGCCTAATTTTATAATTTTGTTTTAAGCATTCGTTCGTTTTTCATTTACTTTCCTTTCTACAGGGTGATTCTGCTAAGACGAATCAGCTTAATATCTGGGTTATTTCAAACATTAAAAAAATATTTTTGAGCATCTTGTAATAGGGCCTTTTTTTGGCTAAACGAAGCTAAGGAATTCGTAGAAATCGCATATAAAAATAGTTTTTTAAAAATTTTATATTGTTGATTATTGCTTGAAACTGTCGTTTACTTTAGAAGTTCTCTTAAAATATATAAACAAACATTGTCAATTTGGTCTGTGAGTTTATATTCTTGCTGCATTACCGTAAAATTTGGCGGACATATTAGCAAAACGGTGTTGTACTGATACTGTCTTCCCAGATAATATTAAAAGTGGTTTTCCAATTTACAAATTAGTTTGAGTCAACTGTTAATGATTGCAAAAAAGAGGATCAATGAGTTTAATTTGAATGAATTTTTAAAATAGTTGGAGAGCTTATTTTGCCCTCTACCAGTACTATACAGGGTGTTAATGAACTGCAGGGACAAACTAGTAGGTAGTAAATTGAGTTGCCTACATTTAGGCGCTTCTTAAAGAATCTGCAATTCATTGACACCCTGTATATGCTAATGACATTACACAACAAAGGTCAAATGGACTGATGTGCTGAAGCGCCAGATTGTTACGCAATAAAGTCAGTTTCGATTTCCAGGAGGGCCTAATTTTTGAAAAAAATTGCTCTATAGTTGATTTTTTGTTAATGTTAAGCGGTATTAACAATTATTTTGCTAATTTTATTTTATTTGTTAATACCAAACGTGTCAACTTTTACTACCAATAGGGTGGTGGGAGCAATTATTTGCAAATAGTAAAATAACATTATTTTTAATAAATGAACAATATTAAATAAAAAACGAATTGTTTTGTAAAACTAGCATTAACAAAAACCCAAATTTACAATCTAAAAAATAAAAACCCTCCGGGAATCGAAATCGGGTGAGAGCCTTGCGCTTCGTCAGAGCCCATTTAAACTTTTCGTTGTGTGATATCATTATTACGTATAATAGTAATACTACGTTTCGTAGTTAATTTTAAAATTAATTTTAACTAAGTAAATTACAGTCCTAATGGGCTGCCATCTATAACAATATATTCAAACTAATTTGTAAATGCGAAAAACCACATATAAAGTATCTGGTAAGACAGTATCGGCGTAACTCTGTTTTGCTGGTATGTGATGTCAGCTAGATGTTTCGTTGTTATTTTTTTTATTTTACGTTAATACCGTGCCAGTTTGAACTCAGATAAAATCCACAACATTAATTTAAATATTTTGGGAGAACTCTTAAAGTAATTTAACTTTTTAAAGTAGAGCACTACACAGTACAACGTTCAACGCAGCGATCAATACTGAACGTTCTAATTTTTGAAACAACTATGTTTATAAGCAGTTTTCAAATTATTTAACCTCGTCGGAATAGCCAAAATTTTTTGGATAGGGGGTTCCGCCTACTACAATATGTTAAAAAATAATTTTCTTGATATTTCAAATAAGCTGATTTGTCTTAGCAGAATCACTCTGTACATATTTCTATTATTTATTAAAATTTTCATGAATAACTAACACATAGGATTATTTAGAAACAAAATATAGTTTAAAGAAAAATACATACTAAGCAACTCAGTTAATCCCAGCTCTCGGATATAAAAAGTATTTACCAAGAAAATTGTTGTATTGGTATTGTTTACTGCATTGTGTTTGCCGCTTATAACGATTGATCATCCAGGAACCACGAAAATAAACATATTATGTTCAACGATTTTAGTATGTCCGAAAATATTTAATATCAAGCAAATTTTACTTAAAAATGTGGGTTTAGATTTTATTTCAAGTAAGAAACAGGAATTTGGAATCTTAATTTGCGGTGTTTCATGCAAAACCACAAGAGGTTTTTCCAGTGTACTTTACATAATAAATAAAAGCATAAAAACAACTTACCTATTAAAAGAGATTGAAGATTTTTGGTGGTACCTCTGTTGGCAGAGCGCTCGCTTTCTGGGCATGACGTAGATTATGGTTTGGGTTCGATTTCCCAGCATTAGCAGCAAACATATACAAATTTTGTGCTGAAATCCACCATACATAATTTTCCAATCCGGTTTGTAACTGGGATTTTAATGCTAAAAAACTTTCCTGGAAATTATGTCGTGTGGATTCGACGTTAAATTGTAGACAGACCGTAGTTTAGCGCCAAGGAGAAGCACGTGGCAAAGAAGAAGCCGGTGCCCAGTAGTGGGAAGTGAAAAAGCTATTGATTATTGTTTATATGAAGCATTTTTTATAGTTGACAAAAATTATTCTAAAATTTCAACATTTATTTAATTGTGCTAATACATTTTTAACGGTAAATGAACATGATATTTTAAGTATTTTAATAATGTAAATAATGTGTATAACAATGGTTATAACAAGGAAATATTTCAAGTTTCAACGTTATAACCGGTGTTCACTAAATTTGTGAAAATCGTCCATTAAAAATTAATTTCTTACACTTTTCCACTTTTAGCGGATGTTGGAGAACTAATGGAAAGAAAAACGCCTTCTAGAAAAGAAGGAAAGTGCCTAATTGCTTGCTTTAGCAAGAAACTTGGAATGGTATGTATAATTCAAACACTAAAGCATTGTTACATTTTCACTAGTACAAGTACAAGTATATAATTACTATTAATTGATTTTTTCAAAAGTTCCTTTTAAACAAGAAAACCCAAAATACATTTTATTTATTTGATAAAGATTCCATCCACTTTTCAAGTTATTTAAAGTATTACTTTATTTGATCTCGAATCGAATTCACTTACTTCTAACTGAGACCCAGGGCTATAAATTAACTTCAATAAATTTAAATACTTGTTCCATTCTTGTTCTTTTTGTATTCCCATTTATGCCCTAAGGTGTTGGATCCTCTATCCATCTCCTGTAGATGTCACTCCCTCTCATCATTTTCCTGGCTGTTCTTGTTTTTATTACTAGCCGTCTTCCCATTGAACTGGGAATCTACCTCCGATTCTCATTCCTTCTGTTCTTGTTAATTGAAATTTACACTATTTAACAACACAACGTTTTTTACAGATGAAGGATGGAAAACCAAGTAAAGAAGGCGTTATAACAGCCTTAGAACCTTTAAAAGCAGACGACGCTGAACTATACGGAAATATTCTGAAGATTGTCGATAAATGCCACGAAGAAAGTAATTCTGAATTTAGATTTTGAGTCTAGTTTCGAAATTGTCATTACTTTTTAAACACGTACTATTTCGGGTGCTCACTATTTGAGAACCGCTGACATTGGTATTACAAACCATAAAAGATTGTTATCTAAATGAACAGAGCAAACCTTATATTCTAGCCATTTTTGAGGAGCCTAGAATAATATTTATGCATTTGATAAACATTTTAATAGGTTTCTTTGCTAATTTAGGGAAGTTTCTGCTAGCATTTTTATCAGTGATTCTCAAATGGTTTTTTCAAAACTTCAATAATAAAATATTCTAATACACCAAAGTGAGCCAATGGCTATATTCAATTAACCCTGTATAAATAATGTTAAATATTTTTAGTGGAAAAGGAAACCGAAACCGACGAGTGCGAATTGGCTCTAAAAGCAGCAACCTGCATTCACAAGACAGGAAAGGAGGTAACATTATTTCTGACAGTTTAGTATTCTATGTTTCTTTTAAATTGTTTACTTTGCAGATGGGAGTTGATGCCGATACTGTTATGGGTTAGCTCTGAACTTTCTTTAAAATTGTTAAGAAACGCATGTTACTGTTACTACCTTTTATTAAAAATGTAAGTAGGGAAATAGATGCTTCGCAATCTACACACATATTTTATTTAATTTTTATTGTCTTACAAAGTGCATCAAGAAGTAGTTACACATAATATGTACTTCAACACCTAAATGAGTCATCCTTAAGAATACCCAATCTAATTTGAAAGCAATTAGAGGAAAAATGGCAAAGCTCTTGTGAGGAAGGTTAAGAGGCTCTTCGAAAAAATTTATAACATTATATTCTTCACTAAGGATTTTCTTATTGTATGTGGATTACAATTGAACTGCTTATTACATTATATTATACAACTACATGCTAGCCAATAAATTCACTATTTTAGTTAAAACGGATACTACTGGATAATTTGAGAATTTGCTGCAACATTTGCTAATTATATGAACAAACTAAAGTTATATGTACTTGTTTATATAAATCCAACGTGGTGATAAGGTTATTTCGTCCTCAGTGCAACAGTGAAACACGGTGCCCTTATTGTAATAAAATTGCTATTAATATCAGATAACTAAAAAGACGTATCTGAACTCTCTACCTAATAAATAAAAAATAAAGTGTTTCTCTTTTCTTGTCTAAAAATGCTACATGTGTAAGTATTTACGTGAAGTCAGAAACATACGGTACGGAGTTCAAGCTGGCAATCAGTTTACGCTAAATTATAAAGAATAATTTTGGACACGGAACTGTAAGTTGGGTTGTCTATATATACGTATATATTGTCAAATCCTATGAATTTAGCTTAGGTTACCTTAATGTATGTTATGAATGTAAACGTTTATATTTTAAAGGAAGACAAGATTGACAAAATTATGTGTCTAATTGACGGGGGGAAAGACGACTTAAACAAAATAAATGTAGGTAGTAAAAGTAAGGCCTATATTAAGTACAAATATTTTGCGGCAATAATATCATAGGAAGGTAGTAGCCAACAATAGTTGTAGCAATACACAGTAATTGAGTTAGTGGAATAATGATCTCGCCAAGATGAAGAACAATGCTCAAAGACTCTTTAATAGAGCAAAAGGTAATTAGGACAAATATAGTCTGAAGTCCTCACTGAATACAATAAAATGATGTTGAAAACACACCTGAAGGAGCAGCTCTCCACAGCATCTTGGCTAAACACTTAAACAGCCCTTAAATCCCGTAGGAACTTTAACAAGCCCCATAGGAAAGCGTGAAACACAATAAAATTCGTTGTTGGAGCAAATATAAAATACTGAGTGGTTAAACCTAAACATTGGGCGCCATTTAACAACAAAACTGTAATTAATGTAACTCACTATCCAAGAATCCAATCAATAAATAATTAAATAGATATATTGTTTAACCAACACAAATGAAATGAATATTGCACCAACCTTTTATGAAGATCTCAGGGTCGCTGTTATATTCGGATAAAACTGTGTAGCCTAGAACAGCTAATAATAAAGTAAAAACACACACAAAAAAGTAAAGCATAAGGAAGATCAAAAGAATTAATCACACCGAATCTTATTAGTTATAAGTGTTTTCCTAACTGACACAAGATAATATTCAAATTCATGATTCAAAATAAACATATTAAAATAACAGTTAATAATTAGTATTTTATTTACTCCTTAAAATTTTTTGGTTTGGTTAAAGAAAAGCCCTTATTCTCATATTCCTTGTATAACTTCAACCTTGGTGAAATCCAGTACCGTGTTGAATTTTGAATTTGTCCACATCAGCGCGAAAGCTCTCGCACCACGTGGGTCATGTTACACCAGGATCAGTTGCGAAACTCGTGGTCCAGGAAATTGTTGAACATAATTAGAAAAGTAGATAGTTCTTTGTTGAATCCAAATCTCCACCGACACGTAAGTAACTTCCCTTCTCATTATTTCTTTTTAATCAGGATGTACCATTAATGTTCATAACTTTTGTATACGTATAGGTAAAATTTATAACCTTCAAATTAACTTGAGGTAAATTTTCGAAGTGGAGTTTTTTCTCTCAAAATTATTTCCATTAAACGAAGCACTTTCTTTATTTTACAACAAAATGAATTACCATTGTGTTACTTGCAAAAGACAAACATTTTGGTATCTCATTCGGCATATTTTCATTTATGCACTTGAAAAAGCACAAAAATTATTACATTAAATTATAAATAAATTATTAAAATCAACTTC